>CM051241.1:81967212-82252212 GCA_027917425.1 Gastrophryne carolinensis | reverse complement strand
GTCACCTGCGGCTAGCGGGTGACTTGCCATTAACCCCTGGCCCCCCAAATTACCTGCCTCCCCAAAGCCCGGGGGGGGGGGCAGAAGAGCCGTGGCCCTAGGCTATGACGGCTTGTAGCCGGCAGGACCAGGGGCCACTAAAGCTGGCCCCTGCGCCCTGTTCTACAAGCCCCCATAGCTGGTCACAGGCTGGTTATGCTGGGTAGGGGGGACCTCACGCCATTTTTGGGGGGGATTTTTAAGGGTTTTAACCCTTAAAAATCCAAAAAATAAAATGGGGTCCCCCTCCCTTTGAGGGGGGACCCTATGTCATTTTTTTTTAATTAACCCTTTGTTACCTGTAACCCAGCAGGAGAGCAGAAGCCTAAGTGATCAGCGTGGGACACAGGGATGGATGGGAGGTAAGTATTAAAAAAAATAATTAAAAACATTTTTTTTTATAAAGTTTTTTTTAAAGTGTGTCTGTTTTTTTTTTTTTTTTACTTTTAACCCTTTGTGAACTGGTAAGGGGTCCATGTGACCCCTATACCAGTTCACTGGGCTCGGGGGTCTGGCAAGTCACCTGCGGCTAGTGGGTGACTTGCCATTAACCCAGAGACCCCCCCATTACCTGCCTCTCAAAAAAACCTTAAAATTCCCCCAAGAAATGGTGTCCTCCCCCCCCCCCCCCCGTGAAGGGGGACCCCACACCAATTTTTTTTTATTTAACCCTTTATTATGTGGATAGTAGTTGTATTTTATTTGTAAATGTGCTCTTTTCAGTTTAAGGGGTCACCTGGACAGGAACGGGGGGCTACCGATACATATGTGGTATCATTGTAATCGGGAGAAATGGGGCTTTCACATGCAATATGGTTTTCTTTAATAAAATAAATGTTTTTGTTTAAAATAAAGGAGACAATTTAAAAAATATATATTTTTTAATTTTTTTATTTATTTAAAAATATTTAAAAAAGTAGAAAAAATACAAACAAGACATTTCATGTTAAAGCCTAAACTCTGCCACAAAGAAAATATGCCATTTTCTTGGAAATTCCTGCAAAAATCACAGTTAAACATCACGCAAAATGGTGAAAAATATCCTGTCAGGAGAGGGTGACAAAATCTCAAGTAGACTGGCAGTCAAAAGCTTACAGGTACCTATGCATGTTGGGTACTGTTCTGCTCGGGGGACCTTGCGCTTTCAGGTTTAGCTTGTTTTTTCTTATTTGCATATTGATATTTTAGGAAAAGGTGTTTTTTATTCTGCTTTTTTATAAATTTTTTTGTGAAACCCTGTGCAACCTAAGAATTCTTCGAGATATTACTTCCAGAAAGATGAGCCCACTACAACAAGCTGGGTACGCTTAGAAAGCTTAACATGTGTACTTTCAGGGAATATATGGTTTATGGGGGATATTCCAAATGTAAAGGGTTGGTTTGGTAGAAAAAGCACAAGGTGCGCACTTTGTCTGCAGAGCTGAAAATCTGAAGTAAAATTACCGTTATGCGCATGCTTTACTTTGGTGTGTTTAGCAACTCTTTCCTTGACAGAACCTATGCATGTTGGGTATCGTTCTGTTTGGGGGATGTTGCTTTTTCAGATTTTCTGTTTTTTTCTGGTTTGCATATAGGTTTTTTTAGGAAAATGTGGTTTTGATTCTGCTTTTTTATTCATTTTTAGGGAAACCCTGTGCAACCAAAGAATACATTGAGGGATTACTTCCAGAAAACTGCACCCATGTCAACAAGCCTGGTACGCCTAGAAAGCTTGAGGTGTGTACTTCTTGGGAATATATAGTTTGTGGGGGGTATTTCAAATGTAAAGGGTTGTTTTTCTTGAAAAACTGCAAGGTGCGCATATTGCATAGCATAGTTGTATTTTATCTGAAAATCTCCTAAAGCGTTGTTTCAGTTTGGGGGAGTCTCCTGGGCAGGAAAGGGTATCTACCTATACATATGTGGTACCGCTGTAACCGGGAGAAATTGGGGTTTCACACGCAATAAGATTTTATTGACAAACTTACATTTTTTATTACAAAAAAACACTACAAATTGTAAAAAATAGTTTTTTTTTTATTTTTTTGCACAATTTTCACCCAAAAATATTGAGAATACACTTAGAAAATGACAAACAAGACATTTCATGTTAAAGCCCAGGCTCCGCTGAAAAAAACAATATATCAGTTTCCTGGGAAATCCCTGGAAATCCCTTCAAAAATCACAGTTGAACATGGGGAGCGCAAAATAGGGCAAAATAATCTGGCAGCAAAGGGTGACAAAATCTCAAGGTAGGCTGGCAGTTAAAGGGTTAAGGATAGCGAACTCAGCGCCATCTGGATCAGGCTGAGCGTTATTCAGCCAGTCCCTGATAAGAGAACTGGTAGCAAGCGACACCAGGGCAGATGCACTAACAGGCCGCAGGGCCGAGCCCACGTTGGCAAATGCGTGGCACGCCATCTGATCAAGGCGTTTATCCTCGCCATCCTTAAGGGAAGTGGCATCAGGGGTGTTCAGCACAGAAGAGTTGGTCAAACCTAAAACTGGCGCGTCGACCTCGGGAGGAGAAGACCAGCGCTTAACCGTCTCCACCGGAAAAGGATATTTCTTATCCCATCCCTGAGGAACACCAGGAAGCCGACTGGGCCTCTCCCATTCTCTAAGGATCAGCGCATCAAAGTGACCCTGGGTAGGGAATTCCAGACGGGGCTTGCAGGCCCCAAAAAATTCCCCCTTCTTGAGAGGGGGCGCCTCAGGTGGTTCAATATCCAACACCTCCAATAAATGTGGCAAAACAGTGGCCGTATCTACGGCATCCCCCAGCGCCTGCCCGACATCGGCATTCCCAGACTGAACATAGTCAGCCTCTGTTTCCTGATACAATTCCCCCTCCTCTAACGGGAAATAATCTGACAAATCAGCGGAATCGTCGTCAACATCCCACAAGGGCTGGGCCGACGACAAATATCTCTTTTTAGCCTGGCCCTTCCTGCCCACCGTGCTAGCAATAATTTTCTCGATGCTGGCCAACCTAGCCTAAACATCAGAGAGCGACTCCCCGCTGGCACCAATGTCACTTGGGGTACGGATAAGGTGGGGAGGGGAAGGCGATGAAGCAGGAGGAGCCGACCCAGAAGGCTGGGTACCAGACTGCCGTGTTATGGCCTTTTGTGCGCATGGTATACAGATCAGCACATTCTCCCCGTAAGGGATACCCCACACCCCACACATGGCCCGAATTGTCCCAGAGGGAGCCCGAGCCCAGTATCCTGCGGAGCCTCCATATGGTGAATTTTTGTGGTCAGTCGCAAGACCGCAGGGAATTTACGCCTAAGCAACCCGGGATGCCCCTTAAAAGTCCTGGTGGGAGGATTTGAGGTGAACAAATTTACACTAGGGACCCCAGGACCAGGAGGAACCCCTTAATATGCACATATACAATGCAATCTGTAACACACAAAACAGGCAACATAAGTGCAATTCTACATATATAAGGCAATAACACATACTTACCGTATTTTTCGCCCTATAAGACGCACTTATTTTTCCCCAAAAGTGGGGGAAAAATGTCCGTGCGCCTTATCGGGCGAATGTAAGAAAAAAAAAAAAAAAAAAAAAAAAAAACTCACCCGTCCCCGGCGCTCCTGCGTTGTCTGCCACACTGAGGCCAGAGGAGCGTCAGGGACTCTGTCTCTGGCCCCGGCGCTGTCATCGCTGCCTGAAAAGACAGCGATCGCAGCGGCGGGGCCGGGACAGAGCCAGCTCGTGAATGGGGTGGGCGTGGCCTGCGCCGACGCTGCGGCACAGGCCACGCCCACCCCATTCACGGAGCTGGCCGCTCAGCGCAGTGGTGTCAGCGGACAGGTGAGTTTAACTTTTTTTTTTTTTTTAAACATGGCGCCTGCCTATACTAATGGGGGGAGGGGGGTGGGACTGCCTATGGGAATGGGGGGAGAGGGGCCACATTGCCTATACTAATGGGGGGAGGGGGATGCCACACAGCCTATGGGAATGGGGGGAGAGGGGCCACACAGCCTATACTAATGGGGGGGAGGGGGATGCCACACAGCCTATGGCAATGGGGAGAGGGGGATGCCACACAGCCTATGGTAATGGGGGGAGAGGGATGCCACACAGCCTATGGGAATGGGGAGAGGGGGATGCCACATAGCCTATGGGAATGGGGAGAGGGGGATGCCACACAGCCTATACTAATGGGGGGAGGGGGATGCCACACAGCCTATGGGAATGGGGGGGAGAGGGATGCCACACAGCCTATGGGAATGGGGAGAGAGGGATGCCACACAGCCTATACTAATGGGGGGAGGGGGATGCCACACAGCCTATGGGAATGGGGAGAAAGGGATGCCACACAGCCTATTCTAATGGGGGGAGGGGGATGCCACACAGCCTATGGGAATGGGGGGGGGAGAGGGATGCCACACAGCCTATGGGAATGGGGGGAGAGGTATGCCACACAGCCTATGGGAATGGGGAGAGGGGGATGCCACACAGCCTATGGGAATGGGGAGAGGGGGATGCCACACAGCCTATGGGAATGGGGAGAGGGGGATGCCACACAGCCTATGGGAATGGGGGGAGAGGGATTCCACACAGCCTATGGGAATGGGGAGAGGGATTCCACACAGCCTATGGGAATGGGGAGAGGGGGATGCCACACAGCCTATGGGAATGGGGGGAGAGGGATGCCACACAGCCTATGGGAATGGGGAGAGGGGGATGCCAAACAGCCTATGGGAATGGGGAGAGAGGGATGCCACACAGGCTATTCTAATGGGGGGAGGGGGGATGCCACACAGCCTATAGGAATGGGGGGAGAGGGATGCCACACAGCCTATGGGAATGGGGAGAGGGGGATGCCACACAGCCTATGGGAATGGGGGGAGAGGGATGCCACACAGCCTATGGGAATGGGGAGAGGGGGATGCCACACAGCCTATGGGAATGGGGGGAGAGGGATACCACACAGCCTATGGGAATGGGGAGAGGGGGATGCCACATAGCCTATGGGAATGGGGGGAGAGGGATGCCACACAGCCTATACTAATGGGGGGAGGGGGATGCCACACAGCCTATGGGAATGGGGAGAGGGGGATGCCACATAACCTATGGGAATGGGGGAGAGGGATGCCACACAGCCTATACTAATGGGGGAGGGGGATGCCACACAGCCTATACTAATGGGGAGAGGGGGATGCCACACAGCCTATGGGAATGGGGAGAGGGGGATGCCACATAGCCTATGGGAATGGGGGGAGAGGGATGCCACACAGCCTATACTAATGGGGGGAGGGGGATGCCACACAGTCTATGGGAATGGGGAGAGGGGGATGCCACATAGCCTATGGGAATGGGGGGAGAGGGATGCCACACAGCCTATACTAATGGGGGGAGGGGGATGCCACACAGCCTATACTAATGGGGGGAGGGGGATGCCACACAGCCTATACTAATGGGGAGAGGGGGATGCCACACAGCCTATGGGAATGGGGAGAGAGGGATGCCACACAGCCTATTCTAATGGGGGGAGGGGGATGCCACACAGCCTATGGGAATGGGGGGAGGGGGATGCCACACAGCCTATGGGAATGGGGGGGAGAGGGATGCCACACAGCCTATGGGAATGGGGAGAGGGGGATGCCACACAGCCTATGGGAATGGGGGGAGAGGGATGCCACACAGCCTATGGGAATGGGGAGAGGGGGATGCCACATAGCCTATGGGAATGGGGGGAGAGGGATGCCACACAGCCTATACTAATGGGGGGAGGGGGATGCCACACAGCCTATGGGAATGGGGAGAGAGGGATGCCACACAGGCTATTCTAATGGGGGGAGGGGGATGCCACACAGCCTATGGGAATGGGGGGAGAGGGATGCCACACAGCCTATGGGAATGGGGAGAGGGGGATGCCACATAGCCTATGGGAATGGGGGGAGAGGGATGCCACACAGCCTATACTAATGGGGGGAGGGGGATGCCACACAGCCTATGGGAATGGGGAGAGAGGGATGCCACACAGCCTATTCTAATGGGGGGAGGGGGATGCCACACAGCCTATGGGAATGGGGGGAGGGGGATGCCACACAGCCTATGGGAATGGGGGGAGGGGGATGCCACACAGCCTATGGGAATGGGGGGAGGGGGATGCCACACAGCCTATGGGAATGGGGGGGGGAGGGGGATGCCACACAGCCTATGGGAATGGGGAGAGGGGGATGCCACACAGCCTATGGGAATGGGGGGAGAGGGATGCCACACAGCCTATGGGAATGGGGAGAGGGGGATGCCACATAGCCTATGGGAATGGGGGGAGAGGGATGCCACACAGCCTATGGGAATGGGGAGAGGGGGATGCCACATAGCCTATGGGAATGGGGGGAGAGGGATGCCACACAGCCTATACTAATGGGGGGAGGGGGATGCCACACAGCCTATGGGAATGGAGAGAGAGGGATGCCACACAGCCTATTCTAATGGGGGGAGGGGGATGCCACACAGCCTATGGGAATGGGGGGAGAGGGATGCCACACAGCCTATGGGAATGGGGGGAGAGGGATGCCACACAGCCTATGGGAATGGGGAGAGGGGGATGCCACATAGCCTATGGGAATGGGGGGAGAGGGATGCCACACAGCCTATACTAATGGGGGGAGGGGGATGCCACACAGCCTATGGGAATGGGGGGAGAGGGATGCCACACAGCCTATGGGAATGGGGGGAGAGGGATGCCACACAGCCTATGGGAATGGGGAGAGGGGGATGCCACATAGCCTATGGGAATGGGGGGAGAGGGATGCCACACAGCCTATACTAATGGGGGGAGGGGGATGCCACACAGCCTATGGGAATGGAGAGAGAGGGATGCCACACAGCCTATTCTAATGGGGGGAGGGGGATGCCACACAGCCTATGGGAATGGGGGGAGAGGGATGCCACACAGCCTATGGGAATGGGGGGAGAGGGATGCCACACAGCCTATGGGAATGGGGGAGAGGGATGCCACACAGCCTATGGGAATGGGGAGAGGGGGATGCCACACAGCCTATGGGAATGGGGGGAGAGGGATGCCACACAGCCTATGGGAATGGGGAGAGGGGAATGCCACACAGCCTATGGGAATGGGGAGAGAGGGATGCCACACAGCCTATTCTAATGGGGGGAGGGGGATGCCACACAGCCTATGGGAATGGGGGGAGAGGGATGCCACACAGCCTATGGGAATGGGGGGAGAGGGATGCCACACAGCCTATGGGAATGGGGAGAGGGGGATTCCACACAGCCTATACTAATGGGGGGAGGGGGATGCCACACAGCCTATACTAATGGGGAGAGGGGGATGCCACACAGCCTATGGGAATGGGGAGAGAGGGATGCCACAAAGCCTATACTAATGGGGGGAGGGGGATGCCACACAGCCTATGGGAATGGGGGGGAGAGGGATGCCACACAGCCTATGGGAATGGGGAGAGGGGGATGCCACACAGCCTATGGGAATGGGGGGAGAGGGATGCCACACAGCCTATGGGAATGGGGAGAGGGGGATGCCACATAGCCTATGGGAATGGGGGGAGAGGGATGCCACACAGCCTATACTAATGGGGGGAGGGGGATGCCACACAGCCTATGGGAATGGGGAGAGAGGGATGCCACACAGGCTATTCTAATGGGGGGAGGGGGATGCCACACAGCCTATGGGAATGGGGGGAGAGGGATGCCACACAGCCTATGGGAATGGGGAGAGGGGGATGCCACATAGCCTATGGGAATGGGGGGAGAGGGATGCCACACAGCCTATACTAATGGGGGGAGGGGGATGCCACACAGCCTATGGGAATGGGGAGAGAGGGATGCCACACAGCCTATTCTAATGGGGGGAGGGGGATGCCACACAGCCTATGGGAATGGGGGGAGGGGGATGCCACACAGCCTATGGGAATGGGGGGAGGGGGATGCCACACAGCCTATGGGAATGGGGGGAGGGGGATGCCACACAGCCTATGGGAATGGGGGGGGAGGGGGATGCCACACAGCCTATGGGAATGGGGAGAGGGGGATGCCACACAGCCTATGGGAATGGGGAGAGGGGGATGCCACACAGCCTATGGGAATGGGGGGAGAGGGATGCCACACAGCCTATGGGAATGGGGAGAGGGGGATGCCACATAGCCTATGGGAATGGGGGGAGAGGGATGCCACACAGCCTATGGGAATGGGGAGAGGGGGATGCCACATAGCCTATGGGAATGGGGGGAGAGGGATGCCACACAGCCTATACTAATGGGGGGAGGGGGATGCCACACAGCCTATGGGAATGGAGAGAGAGGGATGCCACACAGCCTATTCTAATGGGGGGAGGGGGATGCCACACAGCCTATGGGAATGGGGGGAGAGGGATGCCACACAGCCTATGGGAATGGGGGGAGAGGGATGCCACACAGCCTATGGGAATGGGGAGAGGGGGATGCCACACAGCCTATGGGAATGAGGGGAGAGGGATGCCACACAGCCTATGGGAATGGGGAGAGGGGAATGCCACACAGCCTATGGGAATGGGGAGAGAGGGATGCCACACAGCCTATTCTAATGGGGGGAGGGGGATGCCACACAGCCTATGGGAATGGGGGGAGAGGGATGCCACACAGTCTATGGGAATGGGGGGAGAGGGATGCCACACAGCCTATGGGAATGGGGAGAGGGGGATTCCACACAGCCTATACTAATGGGGGGAGGGGGATGCCACACAGCCTATACTAATGGGGAGAGGGGGATGCCACACAGCCTATGGGAATGGGGAGAGAGGGATGCCACACAGCCTATACTAATGGGGGGAGGGGGATGCCACACTGCCTATGGGAATGGGGAGAGGGGGATGCCACACTGCCTATGGGAATGGGGAGAGGGGGATGCCACACTGCCTATGGGAATGGGGAGAGGGGGATGCCACACAGCCTATGGGAATGGGGGGAGGGGGATGCCACACAGCCTATACTAATGGGGAGAGGGGGATGCCACACAGCCTATGGGAATGGGCAGAGAGGGATGCCACACAGCCTATACTAATGGGGGGAGGGGGATGCCACACAGCCTATGGGAATGGGGAGAGAGGGATGCCACACAGCCTTTACTAATGGGGGGAGGGGGATACCACACAGCCTAAGGGAATGGGGAGAGGGGGATGCCACACAGCCTATGGGGACGGGGAGAGAGGGATGCCACACAGCCTATACTAATGGGGGGGAGGGGGATGCCACACAGCCTATGCTAATGGGGGGAGGGGGATGCCACACTGCCTATGGGAATGGGGAGAGGGGGATGCCACACAGCCTATGGGAATGGGGAGAGAGGGATGCCACACAGCCTATACTAATAAGGGGAGGGGGATGCCACACAGCCTATGCTAATGGGGGGAGGGGGATGCCACACTGCCTATGGGAATGGGGAGAGAGGGATGCCACACTGCCTATACTAATGGGGGGAGGGGGATGCCACACAGCCAATGGGAACGGGGGGAGAGGTGGATGCCACACAGCCTATGGGAATGGGGGAAGAGGGATGCCACACAGCCTATACTAATGGGGTGAGAGGGGGATGCCACACAGCCTATACTAATGGGGGGAGAGGGGGATGCCACACAGCCAATGGGTATATGGGGAATGGGAGGGGGGGATGCCACACTGTCTATGGAATTGGGGCATCCCACACGGCCTATGGGAATGGGATAGGGGAATGCCACACTGTCTGTAATGGTGCGTTTTTGGTTTAAAATATTTTTTTTCTTATTTTCTTCCCCCAAATCCTAGGTGCGTCTTATGGGCAGGTGCGTCTTATAGGGCGAAAAATACGGTAATTGTATATGTCTATAAATATGTATGTATATATCTGTATTCCAGCCAGACATGCGTAACCACCACAAAAAACACACACACGCCCGCAATCAGTGGGGGCCCCCCGCTAGAGAGGGGCCCCCATACAAGCTAAGGAAGTGGCCATCCGGCCCTTACCACTCGGAGCGCAGGTCAAAATGGCCCCCGAGAAGTGCCTGATGCAGGAAGAGGAAGAAGGTGGGCCAGCGAAGAACACGCGCTCGCCAGGCCACGCCCCCCTCCCAGCAATGCGGATCCCCAAACGAGCCACAGAATCGCGCCAAAGAAGGGGGTGGGGCTACCGCGGCCGCGCTGAAAGCCCGACCCCGCCCCCTCCCCGAACACAGCCGGAGGAGAAGCTCCCCCAGGCTAATAACAGCACCTGCCATGGCCCAAAAGTGAAGCACTCACTGTCCCACACACGCACAGTGAATCACACACCACACACACAGGAGCATATATGGGAGAACGAAAAACGAATAACGTCCAGGCCAGGCAACCCCCCCCCCCGGAGGGGAATAAGGGACCCAGAAGGGGTGGCCATAAGCATAGCATAGAGGGACGGGGCATCCCACACCAGGATCACCAAAAAACCTGGATAACCGCGAGAGCCCGGCTTACCTGTAAGCAAAGAAGTCTTCATCTTCTGTCTTGTCGCCTTCCCTGCAGAGAAGGAACTGGGAATTTGGTGGGAGGTCCCAGGTATATATGGACCGGGAGGGGCTTTCTTTTTTGCATATGTGCATGTGCGTCTGGGGGTGCTGGAGTCTGCATAGACATCTTCAGACACACTCAACACTAACAACACACCAGTGGCACATCTGTGGCAACAATCTATACAGAGTTCCTCTGTGCCTCACTTCCTGTTTTGCAGTGCAGGCAATGCAAGCTCAGCTCTCCAAATCCCTAGGTGTGTCGGGGGCAGCAACTGATTAGGTTAGGCATCCCCGCAGTATGGAATGTATGTTTCACTGTACATATGATGCCATCTAGTGGCCACAGACAAAACTGTCCTTCGCTAGATTGTAGAGCCTTGTATTTGTTGACACACGTATGACTCTTACACACATTGCTCAGTATATATTTCCCCAATCCCATTATAGACTCTCAATATTTAATTACAAACTATATGTCTGGTGTGATCTTTATTTAGAGATATTACTGTTATTTAAAGCAACAGAAAGATGGGTGAATGGCGACTTACCTCCCGGCTTGTAGGACTGGAAAACCTGATCCGGTTGTTTTGTTTCCAGAAGCAGATCAAACATATAGGAGGACTTGACTCCGCCCAGCAGAAGCCCCATTGGTCGATCTTCTTCATCTTCGTACGATCGCTCCAGGTAATCGTGAAACTCGTCGTATTTCACCAACCGGCAGCAATCCAAGGGGACCACGCCTTCCAAATCCATAATCTGAGATGAACAATGTCATAGGCTCAGTAAACCAGCAGGACTTTCACTATCCTGGTGATTGGTCCTTGTCTATAGGCCAATTTGGGCTCACTGTGAAAAGATTGCCCACACAACTCCCCTTTCTGCCCTTGCCTTGGTGCATATGTGGGCTCTCATCCAATCAGGGCTTTATGCCGTGGATGCACAGCAAAGCGTTTTGATTGGAGTGCTGACATAGGGAACGGGTGCATCCCTGGTTTCCCTGGATAGGAGTGGGCCTCAGCTGCAGGGATGTGGCCATGGCCTGTGATTGAGATGCGGGAATGCAAAAAGGTGACCGATTGTGGGCCAGTGCGGGGGGGGGGGTCCACACAGTGGGGCATCCCGATTCAGGGAACTTTGGTCCGATTTGGGACCAGGACCACCCACACAATTTCCCTAAGCCACATGAGTCAATAGTGATACCTTGGTTGGTCAACTTTGGCCCTCTGACACAGGCCAGGTGGCAGCATCTGGGTGGCAGCCTGGTTATTTCTAGGTTTCTGACACCGGCAGCACATCTTCGTGCCTATGTGTGGTGCTGCACTGTGGAGCAAAGTACTGCCTCCAATCCTGCCCACCCAAGTGCGGTGCCTAAAAATTGGCTGTTGCACCTCCTTAACATTCTACGTAAAAGAGTAGTGTCTGCAACTGTTCTGTGTATATGTGCACCCACCGCATGTGCGTTTGGGAGTGCGTGCTTGTGCATCTGCGGGGGCACACTTGCGTTTGGGAGTGCGTGCTTGTGCATCTGCGGGGGGCGCGCATATGTGTTTGGGAGTGTGTGCATGTGCGTCTGGGGGTGCTGGTCCAAAGCAAGTGCTCCTACAGACTCCGCCCATTATGCTGATTATTTTGCAGCATTACAACTCCAAGTTTGTTGAGCCTGGCTAGCGTCACTAATGGGAGGGCTGGGGGAATGAGTTCGCTGCCAGGACTATTCAACAACTACAGTGACTGTGTGATGTGAGAAGGGAGGCAGATTCTGTGGAGACTTTAGGCCCTCTTTAACGTCACCTTCCATACCACAGCATAGATCAACAGTTTGGAGGTCCGACCCAAGAAACAGAAGCCACACCTGCAGGAAACAGGGGGTCTGTAAACATGTGACCGGCTTCCCATACCTTGTATGCGATCTCCACGGCCTCTTTCATGGTCTTGTCTTTGTGAACCTCCAACTTATTCTCCATCAGGATTTGTTTGACAGGATGCAAACAGAACAGCTTCAGCTGAAGGATGAAAGACAATTACCACCACTGTAACCACGGAAACGGATCATTAAAAGTTAGGGAATAAAGGCAAACACACCACCATCCCTTACTTTACATGTGTTCCGCTCGATCTCTCGCTGGCGCTTCTCCTCCTCTTCTTGCTCCTTCTCCTTTTGCATCAATCGCTTGATGTGTTCGGGGAAATCACTGACCTCCAGGAACTCTGAGAAAAAAAGGAGAAGCTAACAAGAGATGAAATGTCTTGCAGCGGGGTATCCCACATCGGGATGCTCCCATACTACATGGTCAGAGGACCACGGTTGTAGCGCGGCCTGCGGGCCTTTCAAGATGGTGTGGAAATCCTGATATGGCTGCAGGTAAACCAGAAGCTACCTGTAGGCAGTAACCCTGCTCATTTTACTATAGAGGCAAATTATAACATTATAAAAAAGGGGACAGGACCTGGTCAAGGACCTGACACCCAATAGGCATTTCACTATAGAGGATCTTAGACCTACAGCTGCAGTAAAAACGTGTAAGAAATGACCAGAGTCCCTCTTTAATATGCAGCAGCGGGGCAGACGCTAAAAGAAAGAACCACATGGGTAGTCATCTGTTCTGGAGTCCTTCTAAGTCAGCTGTGGAGCAGCCTATCAGCAGCTGCACAGTGATGTGCTCGACCGCCCGCTGTGCTTATAGGCTACTCAAGGTCACATGGAAAATACAACCCAGAAGAGGCGGGTATGTGGGCGGCAGCCTTCTTTCCTTAAAGGGGCACTATCACAAAAATACTATTCTGTGAAATACTCACCTGTAGAATTGGTATTATACGCATACAGTATGTCCTGCTCCAATATAATACTTACACGTGGGTAATCCTCCGCCAAAGGGCGCTGTTCACTACAGACATGCAAAAACAGGCTCCTCCCGGCCCTTCATATACCCAGGGACCTCCCACAAATCCCCAGTATTGAAAAGCAGTGAGAAAAGAAGCCAGGAGAAACCAACCACCAAACTGGTAACAATAGTAATGATAACAATCACCATACAGGGGACCCAGAAAATGTAAAACCAGGATGGGGTGGAGCAGGACGTACTGTATGCGTATAATACCAATTCTACAGGTGAGTATTTCACAGAATTGTATTATTATAAGCATACAGTACGTCCTGCTCCAATATAATACTTACACGTGGGACATCCAATAGCAGTGTCCATAAAGTAGGGTGGGATCCCCAACAAAAAAGGCACAGCAGACAGTAAAGGCGCTGTCACCTGCAAAACTTTGCTACCAAGTACGACATGAGCAAAGGCTCTAACGTCAATCTCATAACAAAACCTTTGAAAAGGTATGAACAGACACAAGCAGCGGTCTAGCAACTTATTCAACAGAAAACCTAGTGCTGAAGGGCCAAAGGTACCCAAACACCAATGGAACGGAATAAAAAGAGAGGGAGATTCTTCCCCCTTAACCCCCTTAGCGGTGATCCCGAGCGTGACTCGGGGTTAATTTGCGCTGTAAGTAGCGGTAACCCCGAGTCACGCTCGGGATCGATTTGGGAGCAAGAGCGGGCGGCGCAGCCTCCTTACCTTCTCCCTGCGATCCAGCGATGTCCCCGCCGCGATCACAGGTGAGAGCCGCGGCTGCGGCGTCTGTCTCCACTTCCGGGTTCCGTCTCTGTGAGCCGCAGAGGCTCATGGGGGCGGAGCCGTGCGTCAGAGACAAATGCAATTGTCTATTCAAAACGCCAGGGAGGTTAAAGGAATAGGCCATTGTAACGGCCTAACCAGCCCAAAAGCAACAGAAGCCTCGGTAAAACTCAGACCTCACCCCAACGGGGAATTGAAAACCCGAAACCTTTACTCAGGACAGGAAGGCAAACCATCCAAGTAAGATCAGTCCAAAGGGCGCATAGGCCCTGGAATCAAACGAGATCAGGCGCATACCTATGGAGTCGCCCGCAGACCCCAAAGGGCATCAGTCCCCCTAAGGGACAAGAAACAACCAGGAAAATTTCAAGACCTGTTGAGCGAATGTAGACCCCTTACTTCAGCATTACAAGAAGAAGGCCCATAGGCAGACTAAAAGGACTTAAATAATGATCATAAAACACCACCTTGGACAAAAGGGTCCGGCGGAATACCACCACATCATGGTGTGAATAAAAAAAAAAAAAAAAAATATATATATATATATATATATATATATATATATATATATATATATTAAACGAGGGCTAAGTAATCAGAGCCACCTTCTCAGGCACACGTCTGACTGAAGCAACATCCCCCGGAGGGGCGACTTGAACTATAAAACAGCTCAGACAGCATCCAGAATAAGTCCCAAGGGAACAATCCGCAGGGCAAACAGAATGAAAATTGATCCCCACAGGGACCACAGAACTACCTGGGAGATGCCCCTGAGCAATCCCCAAGAGAACTCCTAACAAGGAAGACTGAACCAGACTTCTACAGGAAGGCAGACAGGACAGGACCTGAACCTTCAGAGTACCTAGATGGGGAGCCAACCCCAACCTATGCTGTAACAACTCTAGAACCCTGGGAACCGAGAACGTCCAACAGGGGAGAGACCAAGACTCATGCCAATCAATATGGGTACACCATAACCCACAATAGACGGAAGGAAGAAGAAGCCAAGGAAGCTTGCTCCTAGCCCCCCATAGACCAAGTCACCCAGAAGATAAACCCATCTCCAAGGGGGGAATAAATCAGCTGTCAAACCCTCAGACTAGAGTCTGTAGATTGGGACGACATAAGAAGGAGCCTGACAAGAGCAGAACCGCACTCCTGAGAGAGCGTACAGGTCTGCTGACCTCAGCAGAAGCATCTGCGAACCACAGTTCACTAGGCCACCCAGGGGCCATCAATCTCACGGGTCTCTTTATCAGCACGACCGTGCGCAGAACCCCACATAGCAGGGTGAATGAAGAGAAGACATATAAAATAGAAAGTCTATACATAAATTTACTAAGCCCCCCAGACCAGAGTCAGAATATTCTGGGGCAGTAAAAACAAGGGCAGAGCCCCTGTGATATTAGCGAGACCCAACAGAGCCACCCTAGTTGGCTCTCAGAGGGACACCAGGACAGCACAACCTGCCACTGAAAGACATCCATTGGAGCGAATACCACTGAGGAGCAGGGGGCGTAGACCCCCACCCAGATCAGGATCAGGAACCTTCCAGGAGAATCATCCTGCTTCAAGCTCCAGACCAATCTTCCAACAGGCCAAGAGTCCCCAAATAGACAGGTCCTGAAGAGGAGAAGTCCAGCAGTATAGAGTCAACTGAAGGCTCATTGTTTTAACAAAGCCAGTAGGTAAGATGGACCCTCTAAGGGACCCTACCTAGGAACCACGGGGGGTTTTGGAAGAAATCCCCCCCCCCCCCCCCCGCGAGACTTGGTACCCAAGGTGACCATTCACAGGAAGATGCAAGCAAAGAAGGGGATGCCCCCTGACAGGGTCCTTGAATATAACCAGCTCAAGAGGAACCACCGTACCAAAGGGGAATGAGCACAGACCTAGCTCCCGGGGTGCTGGAACCCCATCTAGGATCAATAACCTACTGTGCCGAAGAGCCCAAAGGCTCTGTATATAAGGGACATCATCTGATACGCCACCAACAGGCCCACCAGCTGCAATCCTGCCTGGTGAAAGTAAGATGTCAGCAAAGAGGGACAGAGCCCCCGTAACCAGGAGTCCACTTATTGCCAAGGAAGAAGGCTCAAGCCTGAACCGAATCCAAGGACTGGAGATAGCGGATAAGTGACCATGAGGGATTGAGGTGACAGAGCACCCATCCAGTAACTCCCAGGGGACACCGCCGGCCGACTAAACTACACGGCCTGACGGAGAGATTGGGAAGTAAGGAAGGACGATCCGGTAGGTCCTAGTGCGGACGCCCCACCGGCATGTCAGAGACATAACCTCCATCCACACCTTGGCGAGTAGCTTGGGAGCAGAAGAGAGGCCAAAAATAAGGCCCCAATCCGCAGGGTTGGTCCTTCAACACTGACTAGTAAAGGTCTTGGTGTCCAGAAGACACAGGGGGAACTAAAGGGACCTAGATCTCCCCAGGAGGCCAGAAGCCCCCTTTTGCATAGGGCGCCTGTGTCCCAAGACAGAGATATCATGCAGGGACTACCTGTGAATGTAGAATTGCCAAGCCTACCATAGGCCAGCATGGCCCAGACCGCCTCATCATTTTGAGGGAAAGAGGAAAGTTAACATAGAGGCCATAGCCCCATTCTGTGAAGGGCAACCGGTAAGTAAGCCCAGACTCTGTAGGCTGAGTATGGCCTGCACCAACTCCTGAGGGGAAAACAGGGGCCAGAAACACCCTGACAACCTCTGAGAGGGAACGCCCAGAAAATTCTATCCTGTGTCCAGGGGAACTACCTCCAGGAACCATCAGAAGAAGATACACTCACAGATAGGAGTCAGGTGCTGTGGCAGTCCCCTCGCACAGAAGGGCGAGGGCGTCCCTTCATGCTTGGGAAGTCTTGGCAGATTTGGACTTAGCCCTGCCAGATAGCCCAGGGCGTTGCCTGCCCATCCCGTGGTGGAAATCCACTCCGAAAAGTTGGAAGCACACCTCAGGTTCGCGTTTGACCCGAGGAGGCCGAGACGGCCTTCTGCGTAGGGGTGCCTTACCCTTTTTTCCAAAAAGGTCCAAACGGGCCCCAAATAGACGCCGTCCTCTGAAGGGAAGACCAGTGAGAGCCTTTTTCGTATCATCGTCAGCACCCCACTGTCGCAGCCAGACCAGGCGGCGAATAGATACCACAAGGGCAGAGGTTCTAGCACACATCTTAATGGTGTCATCCAGCGCTGAGAGGATGAACCTCACAAACACATCACAATCTGAGAGTGCATTAAAGACCTCTCAGGGGAGGTCCTCCGGTCGGTGATCAAGTAGCTTTCTAATGAGGGTCCTGGCGGCCACCGCAGTGATGGCCGCGGCACAGACCGGGCGCAGAGCCGTCCCTGCACATGAAAAGGCGTGGGAAACCAGTCTGTCAATGCGCCGGTCCTCGGCATCCCGAAGGGTACGATAATGAGGGGCAGTCATGAAGGGGGGGTTAGTAACCCCTATAATTGGTGCATCCACCACGGGAGGTGCTGACCAAAAGTTAACCACATCAGGGGGAAAAGGGTACTTCCAATCCCAGACCCCTGGAACCCCTTTAAGTTTACAAGGCGATTCCCATTCTTTGGATATAAGCCTGGAAATGCTCCTGTTCCAGAAATTCCAAGCGCGGTGTCGCTGTGTGGAAACTCTCCCTCTTAGGCTTGGGAGCCTCTCCAGGAGGAGAGATTGACAAAACCTCAAAGATCTTTATAAGTAGTTCATCAGTGTCACATAGGCCCCAAGAACCGGGGCCAGAATCATCACGGCTCCAGGGCATCCCATCCGAGGAGCCCGAATCAGAGAATAGCTCACCTTCATCAGAAGGATCCAGGTCCTGCATAGCAGCAGATTCATCGGTTTCGTTAGGAACCGGAGAGCCAGGAGGCGTCAGGGACCGCTTCTTCCCAGGGCCCATACGCTCCGCCAAACTAGATAGCACCTGCTCAGCCGTAGGCAGCCTGCGCGGCACGTCTTGCTGGTCATCCCCGCTCGAGTGAGAATCATCCGGGGAGACGGGAGTATTGAAGTGAGGTGCAGCCACTGGCAAACCTGATTGCAGGGTCAGTGCCTGTTCAGCACACAGTCCGCAGACCCGTGCTCTGTCAGCATCAGCATGGGGCTGACCACACACTGTACACAGCCGGTCTTGTCCCCGAGGGACCCCGGGTACATAATTCTGAGATGCCTCCATATGGTAATTATCTGAGCAGTATGCCCGCAGGGATTTACGCAATAGGCAACCCTGGATGCCCCAAGACCCGCTAGGAATGTGGGAGAATTTTTTATGTGAACCCGCTATAACATATGTCAGGCCGGGAGAAGCCACCGAAATCTTGGCGTCTGAAAGACATAAAGGGGATAAGAGGGGGGTGTCAGTGCCATGCGCACCTGAATAAAAAATCATAGGAACAAAAACCGCCCAGCAGGGCACTTACATGACCAAGGGAGGAGGCGGATCGCAACCACGCGCGCGAAGACCGTCAAAATGGCACCAAGCGAACCTCGAGGGGCGGGCCTGATCTGGCCGTGACGCGGGGCGCGTCATGCCAAGTCCCCGCCTTCCCCAAAGAGCGCGAAGCTCTAACCAGCGCAACGTCAATGACAGTAGTGGATAGGACACACATACAGAGTGTAAATGAGGAGATTGCTCTCAACACTAGAGAATGATGCTGCCGCCCGGGCTGCACACTTCATGTAATGAAAGGACACACGCGCACAACCAGAAAAGGTTTATGTGGGGCAAGGAGCGCGGCACTGACACCCAAGTTTAAATGAAAAGTCAACGGCCATAACGTGTTAACATTACGCTGGGACCGCCACAAACATACCCCCCCCCTTTCGTTTCCCCCGGGCTACGGGAGGAAGCGAGGGAGAAGCGGACCTGCACCCAGGGTTCATCGCTATGAGGGGCACGGGCAACAATGCAGGAGGGGCATCTATTGAAGGCTCACCATCGGCCTAAACCGCCTACCCTATGGTGGGGGACTGCGGTGGAGCGTAGCTCCGTGAGCACACGAGGTGCTGCCTACCTTCACCCGACCAGCGCAGCCCAGGCTGGGAGGCACATCTTATCGAAGAGGACGGGTTGTAATAGTCCTGCAGGGCCGCAGGCTGTAAAAGCCCCGCTCACCTGCGAGAGAGTTGATACTTCATGTCTTCGCAGTCAGCACTGCAGAGAAATCTGGGGATTTGTGGGAGGTCCCTGGGTATATGAAGGGCCAGGAGGAGCCTGTTTTTGCATGTCTGCAGTGAACAGCGCCCTCTGGCGGAGGATTACCCACGTGTATTATATTGGAGCAGGACGTACTGTATGCTTAGAATATTGTTAAGTAAGTTTATAAGAGTATTACAGCGCCCGCATAGACAGCGCGGGATATTCCCCGGGGGGGAATGGGGGATTATTGTTAAAGTGGACCAATACCCTCCAAAACAACTTAGCTTTATTATATATAAAATAAAAGGACACTTACCTTTTGATGACTGTTGGAGCCATCTGTCCCTCGCAGCGCCTGAAATATTAATAATTCTCAACAGGAAGTCCCACCCTCCAGGTCTTGTCCGCTGTCAATCACGCTTGCCCGCTCATTAGCATATTTTGTCCGTGGATCAGGTCTTCTCTAGGTCTTCTGTTGTCTCGCGTTGTCATCAGGTGGCGTGTCCTCTCTCTGGCCTCGGGCGCGTGCACGTCTCCCTCCCAGCTATACTTGCAGTCAGTCTGGTTATTTGATTGGTTGAGCTGTGCTCAGCCATGATTGGCTGCAGGCACCTGAGCCTCCGCCTCCCCTCCTCTCACTCCCCTCCCTCCTCCTTCCATTATACTTTTCAGCGTCTGCTCTCCTCTCGTCTCATCTCGTGCTGGATGCGGTGAGTTTACTTTTGTTTCATAAATGTCTTGGTCAAATGTGTTTACTGTTTAATTCACTGTAATGTACTGCGCCACTGAGAATGTTATGGGGGGACTCGGCCACTGTGAATCTTATGGGGGGACTCGGCCACTGTGAATCTTATGGGGGGACTCGGCCACTGTGAATCTTATGGGGGGACTCGGCCACTGTGAATCTTATGGGGGGACTCGGCCACTGTGAATCTTATTGGGGCACTCGGCCACTGTGAATCTTATGGGTGGATTCGGCCACTGAGAATCTTATGGGGGCCTCGGCCGCTGTGAATCTTATGGGGGGACTCTGCCACTGAGAATGTTATGGGGGGATTCTACCTGCTGGACATGTTATGGGGGGATTCTGCCTGCTGAACATGTTATGGGGGATTCTGCCTGCTGAACATGTTATGGGGGGATTCTACCTGCTGGACATGTTATGGGGGGATTCTGCCTGCTGAACATGTTATGGGGGATTCTGCCTGCTGAACATGTTATGGGGGGATTCTGCCTGCTGAAAATGTTATGGGGGGATTCTACCTGCTGAAAATGTTATGGGGGGATTCTACCTGCTGGACATGTTATGGGGGGATTCTGCCTGCTGAACATGTTATGGGGGATTCTGCCTGCTGAACATGTTATGGGGGGATTCTACCTGCTGAAAATGTTATGGGGGGATTCTACCTGCTGAACATGTTATGGGGGGATTCTGCCTGCTGAGCATGTTATGGGGGGATTCTGCTTAACAGGCTTTAGATGCATCTGTCCTCGCACTGCGCAGCATTAGACAGGCCCGCCTTGCCCTTTAGCTTAGTAGGCATTACTCATCAGATAGATGGGCCCAGCTTCCCCTCTGGCCCAGGCATCAGATGGGGGCATCTCTGAGTTGGAGGCGACATTTCTTCTCAAGGCGCCCTCTCTTTCTTTCTTTTTAGGCGCGTGCTAAGATCAGGTTCAGAGCAGACAAAAACAGGAAGCAGGTTTCAGTAACCGCCAACTTCTCAGTTGTCACACTAGAGATCCCCACTGATGTTGTCATCTGATCTACAGTTCAAATTAATCATTTTAAAGTGGATCCAACCCCTACAGTCCCCATTTATGTTCCCCCACCTAGTTATCCTGAATTGGGGTGCTTCATATCTATGGACCAGCTGGAGCATAGGGATTTAAAGCAGACCTCATCCCAAAACTTTCACTGCGTTCTCAACTTGTCTCCCTCATCCCCTTTGATGACCAATTGGACCACTCACCCACCCACCCGGTCAGCCCTTTTGTCAGTTAGCAGAACTCCTGGAAGCCCTGTACGCCCATTGTGTCAGGCCGGGCAAACGAGTGGCCAAAGGAGTGAGGGGCAGGCAAGGAGGGACCCGAGCGGGCCGCTGCTGGAGGTGAGCAGGAAGCACGACTGTTGGCAGGAGGCTGTGAAGGGCGGCTTTCAGGTCCATCACACAAGCAGGCTGCGGGGGGATGGTCCTTGCGCGCCACCAACCGCCTTCTTCTTCAGCAGCAGCGCTCGCCGCTATGCCCCGCCGCGCGGTGCAGCCCGGGAAATAGAGTCCTGCCCCCGACAGCAGCCGGTAGCCGCTTCACCGCCGCGCACTACGTCTCCCGGCATCCCCTGCGAGCCGTCTCCTTTCTGGAGTTTTACGGGGAAAGGCAGGGGGAGACTCGCGCATGCGCAGTAGTGTCAGGTGAAGCGCCGCTCGCTCCCGATGCAAGCGGCGCTTCACCTATCTACCGCGCATGCGCGCGATTTTAACAGGAAGAGGTCAAAGGATCTCTTCCTGTTTGGAGAAAAATGAAGATGGCGGCCGAAATTTATTATGTTAGCGACGCGGAGCGGGATCATAAAAGGTACGTTTTTTTTACATAACTTTTTAAATCGGGTCTTCCTGCTTATTTTGTATATTTTTAAAATACACATAAAAAAAAAAACGGGACAGGGTGTTGGTCCACTTTAACCCCTGGACACGAGCTGGATGCACACGGACCGCCGCGGCCACCAGGCATATGACATCATCCTAAACAGATTCCTAAAAAGATACGGTTGTGGAACGTATATGAATCCCCTAATAGGGATGGCTATGACACCTGTATAGGCGACAACATACAGGGCAGTGTTTATCACTATCCAACTCTCCCTGGGGTAAACATAAGCCATGATTTGAACTGGAGGATTATATGATCATTATACTTCATGAGAGAGTTTTCCTGGGGTATTGAGGAAGCCAGGACTGGCGAAAAATGATACATGTCTGCCCTATAAGGAGATAATGAGAACTAACATACTTAGAATACCCACTAACACGTGATAGAATTGTATAGTAAGTGGGGTAATTGCATGAATTGTATGATGTCTTTTTAACATAGTGATGTTTTTGTACAAAATTGTTTGAATTTTCTATGTATATATATAATAAATGAAAAAAATTTTAAATAACTAATTGGGTGTGGTCATAATCTCAAGCCTGTGTAAATTTCTGAGGGTGCCTAACCTCGGATCAAGTGTAAGTTTATAAGTTAAATATTCATATAAATACGTCTGTTAATGAGAGGTGGTGTCACTTATAAACCCGAACTGTATAAAACTCCCGCCAAGCTTGAGATTTATTCTCTCATGGTAGAAACAAAATCCAGGGGCGACAGGTATAGTATATGAGGGGTGACAGAGCCTGTCACCCTGGATGTCCTTTTCCTTCCATTAAAATAAAAGAAACAAGTTCTGGCTAGATATTTCCTGGTGCTGGGTGTATAAGGAACCTCGTCCGTCTCTATCCAGCAAATTTACATGGATTTTTAGCATTGAGCCATTTTTTGCGCGATAGTGCTCCTTTAAGCAGCGGCTATGTAAAGCCTAATCCTGGCTGCCCTTCTGCTGCATATTAAAGAGGGACTCCAGTCATTTCAGACCAGAGTTACTCTTTAACTACAGCAGATCCTTGCTAAGTTTTAGAACATGCAGAACTGAAAACTTGTAAGAGGAACAAAACCCACTGGCCTGGGGCATTAAATTGGGACGCCACGCTGTGTGAAACCACTTGCCCTAGGGTGTTGCAAAACACGCCATTTCCAGGGACTCCCTCGGTGGTGTGAATAATGGGGAGCGAAAGCTGCAGCATGCCCCCAGCATCTTTGGGTTTTGCGTGCGCTCCCACCCCTAGCCATTAAGATAGGCCAAGGGCCTATTGCGGATTGCTGGAAACAGAGCCGTTTGCATGGCACGCTCCTTGCTCCGGCCAGCTAGTGAGTTTCGGGCCTGATGCGATGATGGGGGCCCTGCTATGGGGCCACATCAGGGCTAACTTAGGACAACTTAGGAGATGTAGGCAAAGCCAAGCACATCAGGCTTCCACAACTTACTTGCATTTCTAGCTGGATTCTTGAGCCGGTACATGAGCATGTAAGCGTTTGTAGAGCTGAGGGAAGAAACATGGATATTACAACATAGTACAACATCACACTTCAATTCAATAGTTAAACAAGGGTTCAAAGAAAGCCCCAGAAATATCTTCCCAAACCTGGCAAAGGCACTAGAGTAGTATCCTCGGTTTCCTGTGGATCCTCCATAGGTTTTCTTTATATCTTCCTGTGTTATCTGCAGAATAAAACACAGCACTTACTAAAACAATTATATACCTAGATTTTTGTTAAATAAATAAATAAATAATAATAATAATATTTGCTCACTGATACTATAGGAAGGAAGAAGCAAAAGAGATTCGAGATGCCCCGCTGTGTGAAATGCCTTGGTTGCCCTGAAAACGTACTGCTCCCTGGTCCTACGGCACATGTACGGCCTCTTGTCCAATCAGCGCAATCGGCTGTGCTCTTCAAAATCAACCAAGACTCGTCTAAGGGCCGAGTCTAGCCGAACCAAGGTCAACGAGCAGCTGCATCCCCGCTACCCTTATACCATTCACAAATGCCAGGTGCGGAAGCAGTGTAGCAGACGGAAGCTGCTGCATGCACGGTTGGATAGGGGAGAAGGCAAGTTTAAAGGTGACTCGGGGGGGGGGGGGGGGGGGGGGTTAACAGAGCAGGGCATCCTGAATGTGGATGTTCTGGAGGGGAGGGAGTCAGACGGCTCTGAAGTCTTATAAACTCCAGGGTTGCTTTTGGTCCACTTTAACAAAAAAGCTCTATATCTGGTGTAAAAAGGTATTGACCACCCAAATAAATAAACTAAAAGGGTACTTACCTTTTGTCTCCTGCAGCTGATCTGCCCCACTCCAACAATCAGCAACTCAACCCATTGCTTAATCGCATCCTGCGCCGTCTGGGCCTGACCTCAAGTAACATGTATTTCTGTGTCCCCTTCCGGGGCCATGCTTGCTTCATGCACTGCGATGGAGGGGATGTGCCAAGGCCTGCTCCATTTGCAGTGAATGGAAAGAATGAATGGTCGCGCCCCTCTGACTCGTAATCCTGACACAGAGTTGCCAGTGACGGGAGTTGGTTGGACCCGGCAACTGCAGGACGTGAGCCAGTTTATGATTGCTGGAGTAGGACCAATCAGCTGCAGGAGACAAGAGGAGAGTACCCTTTTATATTTGGGTGGTCAATCACATGACTGTTTGACCCGAGGGCATGGTCTCCTCTGCAGGGCATCCAGATTTGGGATGGTCCACAGTTTGCAATCCCCCCCTTCTGGGTTACCCCACAACACTAAACACAGGACACAGTGACATCCCCTGCATCCAGACACGTGCACTCTACTATCTGAATGGCTGGCGGAGAGCATAGCCAATGGGATCCTTGCCACTCCCATTCATGCTTAATAATATGCACAGCATAGAACGCGCACTGAGGGAGATCCGGCACATGGCAGAGGTAAGCAGAAGGAGTGAGCCGGGGGGGTTATATAGCAGGGCACCCTGAACTGGGCATGGAACAAAACACGGGAGAGTCCGAATCCCCAGAAACACACAACCCCTGGGGCACATGGAGGAAGTTGCAAATGGTCGCGTGTTTCTTGTTGCTGGAGGCGGAGCCTAATTTCACCTGTCCTGCTCATATTTCCTAACTCATACGAGTGGATTTCCATTCCATGGGGTTCCAATGAGGAAGACGATGGGAGATAAGAAATCTCATGATGGTTGTGAGGAAATAGAAGTATTAAACTCCATCTTTGTATCAGCTCAAGAACAGACAGACTTCAAGCAGACCAAAATTAAAAAAAAAAAAAAAAAAGTTTAGTAAATTGCACCCCTAAAGCCCCCCCTCTGGCAAAAACGTGAGAGCTTAACTCCATGCAGATGCGATAACAGTCCGATTCTTTGCTGCATGCGAGCGGCCATCTTGTCACACACATAAGCATAAGGGCAGAGCTGTGCCAGCAGCAGCCCCCACTAAACAGAGAGATAAATGCCTTAGAAACATGGGCAGCCTGTGTATTATGTTTTATAAACACACACACACTGAATTAACAGCTGCTAGAGAGACTGTGTGTGTGTGTGTGTGTGTGTGTGTGTGTGTGTGTGTGTGTAGGGTAAGCTGCAACAATGTTTCTTTATCACTGTTCACTGCAGACTCTAGACTTACTGCACATCATTCAGACAGTGTAAACATTATGCATCTTATAAAATGATACAATTCTTTCAGCTGCGCAGCAGAGCAATGAGTCATCACAGCCAATGGCTTTCTACTAGAAATAAAGGAGGATTGCAATGATATGTGAGGCAATTTTGACTGTGGGATTGGGTTTTTATATAAGCTGGACTCAAGTATGTGGCAAGATGGCCGCTGCCATGCAGTTATGCAGCGTAGAATCTGCCTTTTATTCCATAACATTTGCATGGAGTTAAGCCCTCTCAAATAGTTTATGCCACAGATTACCAGAGTGGGGATTTAGTGGTGTTATTTACTAAACTTGCTTGTTTTTACGTTTGGTTTGCTTTAAAATGCATCACTCAGGCCCGCCAGTGGCCAGCTCCAAGGCCCCAAAGCCTCCTTCCACTCATCAGCATCACACATAAGCAGGAATGGGGACAGAGGGTCTATGGCTGGACACATTCCCACCTGCTGCAAGCCTGCTCGGGCCACGTCACTACAAACAGTACAGCCAGACATCTGGTACCTCAAGGTAATTATTATTTATTTTTATAGTGCCATCATTTTCCGTAGCACTGTACAAAGTAGTCATTATAGACAGGGTAGAAACATACAGTACATAGTGTCTGTAAATTTACCTGGCACAGCGCTATGGAATAAGACTGCTATATAAAATATTAATAATAATACAATTCTGTGAGTACTCCCCTATAGAATTGGTTTTGCCTGTGTTCAGTCTGGGCTGTCCCATTTATCCATATACATGTGGGTATTCCGCCACCAGGTGGCGCGAGTTACTGCAAGATCCAGAGCTGTAACTCCTCCCGGCCTCCTATAAAAAGGATCTGTTTCCATAGAGTTCCCCGAATGTCAAAACGCAGTAAGTGAGACAGGCCGGGAGGCCAAGAAAACATGTTAACTAACACGCTACAGCATGTACTCTTTCCAAACAAGGTAAGGACAAAGGTCCAATACAAAAGACAATAATCACCATAAAAGGCAAACAGAGGAAATGAACCAAGGGCGGGGTGGGACAGCCCGGACCGAACACAGGCAAAACCTATTCTACAGGTGAGTACTCACAGAATTGTATTTTCCCCTGTGTTCGGTCCGGGCTGTCCCATTTATCCATATACGTGTGGGACATCCTAAAGCAGTGTCCATAATAGGGCGGGATCCCCAGAGCAAACATCAACATTGTAAAACTTAGTAAAGGTATGAACCGAAGACCAGGTAGCGGCCTTACAAACTTGTTCAACAGAGGCCTGGTGCTGAAAAGCCCAGGAAGCACCAATAGCTCTAGTAGAGTGAGCGGTAACACGAAAAGGGGGATCCTTCCCCTTGGCAGAGTAGGCTTGCACCACCGCCTGTCTAATCCACCTACTAATATTGGACTTAGCTGGAGACTAACCCTTCCTAGCACCTTCAAACAGAACAAAAAGAAAATCCGACCTCCTGAAGGATTCAGTCGCAACCAGATAGTACTTAATGGCTCTGACCACATCCAGGGAACGAAGGGCCCTTTCCTTAGAGTTAGATGGTTCCGGACACAGAGAAGGCAAAATAACCTCCTCATTAAGATGAAAGGGAGACACGACCTTAGGCAAAAAATCAGGTTTAAAGCGAAAAACCACCTTATCTTTATGCCTCTCAAAGTAAGGGGGCTTCATACAAAGTGCTGCCAGTTCTGACACCCGGCGCACAGAGGTGATGGCTACCAAAAAATACCGTTTTGTGAGTACTCACCTTTAAAACGGGTATTATGAGTGTGCCATACACTCCACTTCGATCTTCATGACATGTGGGTAATCTCAAGTAGAGGGCGAACTTCTGCAGAGATGAATATGCAAAAAAGAAAGCCCCTCCCGGTCCATATATACCTGGGACCTCCCACCAATTTCCCAGTGTACAAAAGCAGTAAGGGGACCAGGAAGAACCAATTATAACCATAACAATCAAAACCAATGGTTCACCATATAAAAGCCCCAGAATACCAGAAAAAAAGGGGTGGGGCGAAGTGGAGTGTATGGCACAATCATAATACCCGTTTTAAAGGTGAGTACTCACAAAACGGTATTATTCTAAGTGTGCCATACACTCCACTTCGATCTTCATGACATGTGGAACATCCAATAGCAGTGTCCGTCATGGGTGGGAACCAGAAACAGTAAAGAATGTACCAACTCAAACCACTGCAGCTTGCAGAACCTTGCGGCCAAGAACAGCATCCGCTGAAGCCCGCACATCAACCTTGTAAAACTTGGAAAAAGTATGAACAGAAGACCAAGTAGCAGCCTTACAAACTTGTTCAACAGAAGCCTGGTGCTGAAAAGCCTAGGATGCACCAACCGCATGAGTAGAGTGCGCAGTGACCCTAAAAGGAGGCGTCCTCCCCTTAGCAGAATAGGCCCCAACAATGGCCTGACAAATCCATTTGCTAATCGTAGACTTAGCAGGCGCCAAACCTTTCCTGGGCCCGCAGGGCACCACGAAAAAGCGTCCGTCTTGCGGAAGGAAGAAGTAGTCACCAAATAGTACTTCACACAGCGAACAACATCCAAATTGTGCAGAACCCTCTCCTTGTCATTGTTAGGCTTAGGACACAAGGAAGGGAGAAAAATATCCTGATTGAGGTGGAAAGCAGACACCACCTTAGGAAGGAAATCCGGCTTAAAACGAAAAACCACCTTATCCTGGTGTCTCTCAAAGTAAGGGGCCTGAATCGACAGAGCCGCCAACTCAGAGACAAGCCGAACAGAGGTAATAGCCACCAAGAAAGCAACCTTCTGAGTGAGAACCGAAAGAGCAATATCCTGTAACGGCTCAAAAGGAGGACCCTGCAGAGCCGAAAGAACCAAATTCAAATCCCAAACAGGAACCACAGCCTTCCAAGGGGGCCGCATATGCGCGACCCCTTGGAAAAAAGTCTTAACCAGCGGGTGTAAGGCAAAAGACCTCTGGAAGAAAACCGACCGAGCAGAAACCTGTCCTTTTCAAAGTACTAAGCTGGAACCCAAGATCCAGATTATGCTGAAGAAACTCCAAAATCCTGGGTATCAAAAACACCCTGCAAGGCAAGGCCCTAGCCTCACACCAATCAATATAGGACCTCCAAGTCCTATAGTAAATTCCAGAAGAGGACTGCTTCCTAGCCCTAATCAAGGTCTGAACAACAGCCTCAGACAAACCTTCCTCTTTCAAGATGAAGGTTTCAGCAGCCAAGCCGTCAAAGCCAGCGTTTGAAAATTGGGGTAAAGTAGATGACCCCGAGATAGCAGATCCGGCAACAAGGGAAGCCGGTACTGATCTACGGCCATACTTACCACGTCTGCGTACCAAACCCTTCATGGCCACCTTGGAGCCACCAGAATCGCTGGTGCCCCTTCTAGAACCAGTTTGCAAACTACCTTGCCCAGCATGGAGACGGGCGGAAACAGGTACAGAAAACCCAACTCCTTCCAAGCCAGTGACAAGGCATCCACTGCCAGAGACAGAGGATCCTGAGAAAGAGACACAAAGGTCGGAAGTTTGTGATTGTGCCTCGAGGCAAAGAGATCCACCTCCGGAGTCCCCTACTTGCGGCAAAGATCCAGAAAAACCTCGGGGTTAAGAGACCACTCTCCTTGGCGAGAGGATCCCCTGCTCAGGGAATCAGCCTCCGTGTTCTCTACTCCCGGAATGTAGACTGCCGAAATGCAAGGAACATTGCTCTCCACCCAGTGCAGTATCAGAGAGACTTCCGTGAGGGCACTCCTGCTGCGAGTCCCTCCTTGGTGATTGATGTAAGCTACCGCCGTTCAGTTGTCCGAACGAACCTGAACAGGTAGATAGTAATAGTAGTAGTAGTAGTAAATGTGAGGTCAGCCGAGCCAGAACCAGTCGGATGGCTCTGAGCTCCAAGACATTTATGGGGGTGTGAGCCTCCTGAGGACCCCACACCCCGCTGAACTGATGACTTTTCCAATAACCTCCCCAGCCCGACAGGCTGGCATCCGTGGTAACCGTCTCCCAACAAGGGACCAGAAAGGATCTGCCCTTCAACAGATTGCTCGATTCCAGCCACCACCGAAGGGACTGCCGAACCCTGGGAGACATCCTGAAAGGTTGATCCAATGACTGCGGACACCTGTCCCAATGCGTCAATAGGTGAAGTTGAAGAGATCTCATGTGAAACTGTGCAAACGGTACCGCCTCGAAGGAGGATACCATCAAGCCCACCAGGTTCATCCCCTGTCGGATAGAGGGACAAGGATTGGCAAGAAGAAGGCAGATCAGACCCTGAATCCCCTGCACCTTGGTCTGGGGCAGAAACACTCTGGCCCGAATGGTATCCAGATTCATGCCCAGAAATGAAATCACACGAGACGGGGAGAGAGAAGACTTGGTGCAGTTGATCACCCACCCGAACCTCTCCAGGGTCGACACCACCTGGTGGGTGTCCAGCTCCGCCTGGCGGGAGGGAAGAAGCTGATATCAACAGATCGTCCAGATAAGGCACAATGCGAATGCCCTGAGCTCTGAGCAGAGCTCAGGGCATTCCGAAGGGAAGAGCTACAAACTGATAATGTTGATCCTCCACCGCAAACCGGAGGAATCTCTGATGTGCCCGAAAAATTGGAACATGCAGATACGCATCCTTGATGTCTATGGATGTCATAAAATCCCCTTGGAGAAGGGAATTGATAGCCGAGCGCAGAGTCTCCATGCGGAACTTTTTGGCTCTGATAAACCTGTTGAGAACCTTGAGATCTAGAATGGGTCTCACCGAACCCTCCTTCCTGGGAACCGTGAAAAGGTTGGAGTAGTAACCCCTGCCTCTCTCCGATGGAGGCACCGGGCATATAACCCCCATGTCCAGAAGGTTTTTAACTGCTAACAGGAGCCCCTGTGCAGCCTGAGGGTCCGAGGTCACCCGAGACCTTAAGAATCTTGGGGGCGGCCAGTACTCGAACTCCAGTTTGTACCCGGAGGAGACCACTTCCAAGATCCAATTGTCTGTGACCTCCCGGACCCAGACCTGGAAGAAGAGCCGCAGCCGTCCCCCCACCCTTGCGGGTGAGGGCGCCCCTTCATTGCTGAGCCGGTTTAACGGCAAGCTTGGGCTTGGAACCCCCAGGCACCCGCGGAACGTGCCCGACCTCTGCCTCTGTTCCAGGACGAGCCCCTGACACCCAAGAAGGCCAAGCCCCTAGCCGCTCTGGCCCCTCGAAAGGAAGGAGTGAACGAGCCAGCCCCCCGAAAGGGGCAGCGCTGTTTCCTCCGCTGAGGTAACTTACCTCCTTTAGCAACAGCATCCAATTTATCTCCAAACAGCCGCGAACCCAAGAAAGGAAGAGCTGTGAGCGACTTCTTGGCCCAAATGTCCGCTGTCCACTGGCGGAGCCACCCCAATCTGCGCAGAGCCACCAGTAAGGCTGAAGTCCTACTACACACGACAATAGAATCTTCCATCGCAGCCATGACAAAATCCATGAACGATTCACATCTCTTAAGGATAGCGAACTCAGCGCAAGCTGGATCAAACTGAGCGTTATTCAGCCAGTCCCTGATAAGAGACCTGGTAGCAAGCAACACCAGGGCAGATGCACTAACAGGCCGCAGGGCCGAGCACACGCTGGCAAATGCGTGGCATCTGATCAAGGCGCTTATCCTTCCCCCTCCTCTAACGGGGAATAATCTGACAAATCAACGGAATCGTCGTCAACATCCCACAAGGGCTGGGCCGACGACAAATGTCTCTTTTTAGCCTGGGCCTTCTTGCTCACCGTGCTAGCAATAATTTTCTCGATGCTGGCCAACCTAGCCCAAACATCAGAGAGCGACTCCCCGCTGGCACCAATGTCACTTGGGGTACGGATAAGGTGGGGAGGGGAAGGCGATGAAGCAGGAGGAGCCGACCCAGAAGGCTGGGTACCAGACTGCCGCGTTATGGCCTTTTGTGCGCATGGTATACAGATCAGCACATTCTCCCCCGTAAGGGATACCCCACACATGGCCCGGATTGTCCCAGAGGGAGCCCGAGCCCAGTATCCTGCGGAGCCTCCATATGGTGAATTTTTGTGGTCAGTCGCAAGACCGCAGGGAATTTACGCCTAAGCAACCCGGGATGCCCCTTAAAAGTCCCGGTGGGAGGATTTGAGGTGAACAAATTTACACTAGGGACCCCAGGACCAGGAGGAACCCCTTAATATGAACGTATACAATGCAATCTGTAACACACAAAAAAGGCGACATAAGTGCAATCCTACATACATAAGGCAATAACACATACCTAATTGTATAATATATATATATATATATTTTATTCTGTATCCCAGCCAGACATGCGTAACCAACACAAAAAAAACACACACGCCCGCATCAGTGGGGGCCCCCCACATAATCTAAGGAAGTGGCCATCCGGCCCTTACCATCCGGAGCGCAGCTCAGAACCAGCGTCAAAATGGCCCCCGAGAAGTGCCTCATGCAGAAAGAGGAAGAGAAGGGGGAGGGCGGGCCAGCGCAGAACGTGCGTTCACCAGGCCACGCCCCCCTCCCAGCAACGCGGATCCCCTAGAAACGAGCCACAGAATCGCGCCCCCTCCCTGAACACAGCCTGAGGGAGAGAAGCTCCCCCAGGCTAATCACAGCACCAGACACCCCAGAAGTAAAACACACACTGTTAGTCCCACACAGACACGCACAGTGAAATCACACACCCACACACACAGGGGCATGGGAAAACGAAAACGAATTAACGGCCAGGCCAGGCAACCCCCGCCCCCCCCCCCCGGAGGGGAGTAAGGGACCCAGAAGGGGGGGAACCCTGCCAGAATCCGGCCATAAGCATAGAGGGACGGGGCATCCCGCACCAGGATCACCAAAAACCTGGACAACCGCCTACCCCATAGTGAGGTCTCACGGTGGAGCAGTGCTCCTTCCGCACCCATGGGGTGCTGCCTACCTTCACCAGGACCCGCAGCCTAAGCTGGGAGGCTCAAATAGGGGCAATTTAGAAAGGGTCCTGGCAGTAATAGGGACAATAAACGGCCGGGCGCAGGCCCGGCTTACCTGTAAGTAAAGAAGTCTTCATCTTCTGTCTTGTCGCCTTCCCTGCAGAGAAGGAACTGGGAAATTGGTGGGAGGTCCCAGGTACATATGGACCGGGAGGGGCTTTCTTTTTTGCATATTCATCTCTGCAGAAGTTCACCCTCTATTGGAGATTACCCACATGTCATGAAGATCGAAGTGGAGTGTATGGCACACTTAGAATAAACCACCTTTAGGGTCAAGATAGACAATGCAGCGCCGCACAAAGGCTCAAAGGGCGGATCCTGGAGCGCAGAGAGCACCAAATTCAATCCCACACCGGTAGTACAGGCTTATGCGGTGGACGAAAACCTTGGAAAAAAGTCCTGATCAGCCTATGATTGGAAAGAATCTTTGGAAGAAGATGGCCAAGGCCGAGACCTTGCCCTTAAGGGTGCCCAGCTGTAGACCCAAGTCTAAGCCGTGTTGTAGGAATTCTAGAATCCTAGAAATGGAAAAAGAACGACAAGGAAAACTCTTGGATTCACACCAAAAAATGTAGGCACGCCAAACTCTGTAGTAAATCATGGAAGAAGACTTCTTCCGGGCCTGAATCATGGTCTGAATAACCGAGCCCGACAACCCCTTCTCCGTTAGGATTGAGGATTCAATAGCCAGGCCGTCAAAGCTAGCATCTGTAAATTGGGGTGCAGCAGCGACCCCTGCGTGAGAAGCCCTGGGCAAGACGTAACGATCGACTGAAAGTTGGATTATGTCCGCAAACCAACTCCACCTCGGCCAGCGAGGAGCCACCAGGATGGTCGACACCTCCTCCTGGGCTATCTTGCGCAGTACTCGTCCCAGGAGAGGAAACGGAGGAAATGCATAAAGGAGCCCTAACTCCGTCCACGGAATTGCCAGAACGTCTGTGGCGAAGGCCAGAGGATCTCTTGACAGGGAGACGAACCTTGGAAGCTTGTGATTGTGTCTGGACGCAAACAGGTCCACATCAGGCTGACCCCAGCGAAGACACAGAGCGTGAAAGATCTTGTTGCTGAGAGACCATTCCCCCAGCCGAGAAGTCCCCCTGCTCAGGGAGTCTGCCTCCTGGTTTTCTACCCCAGGAATATAAACCGCAGAGATGCATGGAACATTCTCCTCCGCCCAAGGCAGAATCTGAGACACTTCCTGAAGGGCTCGCTTGCTCCGAGTCCCGCCTTGGTGATTGATGTAGACAGCCGTCTGATTGTCCAAGCGGACCTGGACAGCCCGACCCCTTAGATGAGGAGTCAATTGAAGAAGTACCAACCGAATCGCTCTCAGTTCCAGGAGGTTGATGGGTAGATGAGCCTCTTGTGGACCCCACTGACCCTGGAAATTCAGTGCTTGCCAAAAGCCCCCCCCCAGCCGGGCAGACTGGCGTCCGTGGTAACTATTTCCCATCGGGTAGTCAGAAAAGACTTGCCCACCAGCAGATTTCTGGAGTCCAAACACCACAAGAGGGACTGTCTGACCCTGGGGGGACAGTGAAAATTCCTGATCCAGGGACTCCTGCGTCTGGTCCCAACCTGTCAGATTCAATTGAAGAGGTCGCATGTGAAACTGGGCGAAGGGCACCGCCTCGAAGCAGGACACCATGAGGCCCACCAGCTCCATCCCCAGACGGTTTGAGGGCCGCTGACAAGACCCCCTCAATGCAGCAAGGAAAAAAAGGAAGGGGTCGGCACTCCTAAAAAAGTCCAATGCTTTAATATAGAAAACTTTAAAAACATCTCCAAGTCAAAAAAAGGCAGCTAAAATACAGTGTCAGACCCTGACGGATGTCAATATGCCATACAAGCTTACACGTTTCGGACACCTGGGGTCTTTAGTCATAGAAGACACCCGCCTGCCAGCACCTTGGTGAACACACGGGGAGCAGAAGCTATCCCGAACGTTCCTGCAAACCTCAGGAACTTCTGATGTCCCTGAAAAATCGGGATGTGCAGATAAGCATCCTTGATGTCCACCGTGGTCATGAAGTCGCCGGGCCGAAGCGAGCTCACCACGGACCATAAGGTCTCCATGCGGAAATGTCTGACTCTGAAAAACCTGTTGAGACCCTTCAGATCCAAGATAGGCAGCAGTGTTCCGTCCTTCTTGGGCACCGTGAACAGACTGGAATAGAAACCCACCTGATAGCAGAAGACTCTGAACGGCCATCCTTAGGCCCTGTGCCGTCAATGCGCTCCGGGAAATCCACGACCGAAGAAATCTTGAAGGCAGCCAAACTGCCAGCTCTATCTTGTACCCGGAGGACACCACCTCCTGAATCCACCGATCCGAGACGTGCTGTCTTCACATGTGAGCAAAGAGCAGTAGCCGTCCCCCCACCCAGATGGGTGAGGGCGCCTCCACATGCCTAGAAGGGCTTGGCCGGAGGCTTGGACTTAGCTCCCCAGGAGGGATTGGATCGACTGTGGGACCTACCTCGTTCCCAAGAATCTCTGTGGCCACTAGAGAATAAAGAGCCTCTTCCCCCTCGAAAGGAGCGAAAGCCCGAAGCACCCCAAAAAGGTCGCGCAGGCTTCCGTTGCTGAGGGAGTCTTCCATCCTTGGCCAGAAGTTCCAGATGCTCCCCCATAACCTGAGCCCCCAGGAAGGAGATACTAGTGCCTTTTTGGCCGCAGCGTCAGCTGACCACTGCCGCAGCCAGAGGGAACGAAGCGAAGCGCAACAAGCAGAGCCGAGGCCCTGGCGCCAAGCCGGACACTATCGTCCATGGCCGAGACTACAAAAGCAATAAAATCCACACAGGCTTTGAGTTCCGTATACTCTTCTGCCCGCTTGTGAGATTTGGCAAAATCACCTTCTTCCTGATGGCCAAAGATACAATGGCCACGGCACAGACAGGGCGAAGCCCAGCACCTACAAAGGTGAACGCATGACAAGCCAGCTGATCCATGCGCCTGTCAGCAGGGTCGCACAAAGAAGCCGTGTCGGGTGACGGCATAACCGTGTTGGATAACCCCGACGGGGGCATCCACGTCGGGGGGGATGGGACCAGAGGCGGATCAGCTCCTCAGGTAAGGGATACCGCCTGTCCAGACTCTTAGGCAACGAAGGCAATTTATTAGGCCTTTCCCATTCTTTAAACACCATGTTGGAGAAATGGCCCTGTTCTGGGAAGACCATCCTCTGTCTCACAGGCTGGAATAAATCCCGCTGCTTCTTCTTAGCCGCTTTAGGAGGGACAATATGCAGGGTCTCAAAAACAGCAGCCAGCAACTTTTCCGTGTCATCGCTTCTTACACATGGCCTTTCCCGTAGCCTTGCAAGATAACGGTCTCTCCAGGCTAGCCACCCGGTGCGCTAAATCAGCAGTGGGGGGGGGGGTAGGTGAGACCGCGGGCAAGGAAGGGATAGGCACAGGGACGCCCGCCCTATCATGTTCCAAAAGTACACTCCTGGTGCAAGTGACACAAACAGTGCTAAGTCCGCCCAAGGGGCAGAGCTTCACCCGCACTGAGAGGGCCCCTAGCTCACTATCCCCAGAAGCCTCCATTATGGTGATTATAGTAAAAAAGGAATAGGTACCCAGGCCAAGCCGAAAGCCTAGAGAAGATCCCCAAAAAAGTCCCTCTTACGGGAGAGGGTACAGAGAGAGAGGAGGGGGGGCGTAGGAGACCGGGAGGAACCACAACCCACCCTGAAAGGGGGAAGGCACCTAAAAAACGCAATGGGAAGGGCCATGAGATCCCACAGCACATGCACACAGAGTTCAACGTATACATATGGAATATATATAAAAGACTCACGGACCGCAAGATCGTAGCCCCCAAAGACCCCTTCCTATGCGCCTGTCAGCCCACCAGGAAAGGGGCAGGGGTTCCACTGGTCGATCCCCGCAGGATGCAGCGTGGCGGCCCGTCACAGGCTTCCCTCACACAAGGGAAAATGGTGCAGAGAAGGTCCTCAAGGGGCAGGCCGCGCCAGCGATGACGCGGAACGGATCACCGCGCGGCCCCGCCCCCCCCAGGCTGCGACACCGAGGCTGCACCCTCACAGAGTGGCGCCCGTCCGGACGCCGCACGTCCCCCCCTTCACAGCAGCCAGACAGATGGAGGGGAGCAGGGAGTGACAAAAAGCATCAGCACATACACACAACAAGAAAAAAATAAAGCTGTGGAACAATGGGATAAGGGCATATTGGTTCCTTCCCCCCCCCCCCCAATAGGCTCACCATCGCCTATGGCCGGCTACCCTTTAGGTGAGGGTCTGCAGCTCAGAGCCTAACTCTGTGAACGCCCGACCCCGGCGTTCTCCCTACCTTCATCCGTTCCCATCAGCCAAGGCTGGGAGGCATAAGCGGGTCCACAGGAACGGAGGCAATAGGGCGGCAGCGGCTGACAGGCTTACAAATGCCCTGCTCAACTGCCATGATCCAGCGAGAGTTTCCAGACGATCTTCGCAGCATTACTGCAAGACAAATCTGGGAACTCTATGGAGACAGATCCTTTTATAGGAGGCCGGGAGGAGTTACAGCTCTGGATCTTGCAGTAACTGGCGCCACCTGGTGGCGGAATACCCACAGACCGAACACAGGGAAAAATAATAATAATCTCACAGTAAATGGCACACTTTAACTGTTCAATTCTGAGTTTAACTATCCACTTAAATTTGCTCTTCTAACTTGTATATGTATCTGCTTATTGTATGTATGTAGTTTGTCTAGTGTGCTCTTAAAGTGATCAAATATATACCTTAATCTTGGGTTGCTCGGTTATCCTGATGCCGAACCCACTCATCAATGATTCTTGGTTATATTAAACGCTACCGGGGCTGGCTGTCAAATAGAGCTGGTGGGATTCCTACGGGGCAGACAGGGCTCTGCTCATTGGTGGTAATGAAAGGGCCCCACAGCCTGTCAGGGCCTTGACTGGGCTGTATCAAGGAACCATATTGTCTGAGCTCATAGCCTGAGGTACGATTCTGCACAAAGCTGATTACTAAATGACTCAAGGTCGGGGTTTAAAACAATCCAAACCCCATCCGATTGGGTGCTGGATCTCTCTAGGTTTTCTCATCAGATATGTGAATGGCAGCGGAGGGCTCTGCACTCACCCGGCTGACGTGCTGGTCATTGAAGCTGTACCACTGGTCATCGGAGAAGGACTTGATGCAGGCATAGTAGTGGCCCCCGGCCGCGCTGCCTGAATGGACCATCACAGAGAAGAGTTCATATGAACAGATCTGGGGGGAGAATCACAACATTCACACCTAGACATGCAATAGATGAGAACAATCAGCTCTGCTGCTGTGAAGGCAGATTCCTGCAGGGGTACCAAAACCCAGGGGATTTTCACTATCCAGAGTTTTGGTCCATCCCTCTGGGGCATCCAGAGTTGGCATGCCCCCCTGTGCAGGGAGCAACACCATTGTGTTTCAAATGAAGCAAATAGTAACCATACTTAGTTTTAGAACAGTTTCCCAGAACACCCCAATTTGCCCTGCCTTTTGAACCCCCCAATCAACCTCAAAACTCCCTTTTCTGCCAGTCCCATGATGCATGTGCAATCAGAGCATATTAAAGTGGACAAAAACCAAGCCCAATCGGTCCGGGAATCGGCCAAAAATACCATTTTGTGAGTACTCACCTGTAAAATGGATATTGTCAGTGTGTCACACACCCCGCTTCCCCTTTAATTCTTACGATCGGGTTACTCCACCAGCAGGTGGCGACGTTGCAGAGAGAAGTCTTGAAAACGAGCCCCTTCCGGCCTATATATACCTGGGACCTCCCACTTAACACCCAGTGAATTCAAAAGCAGAAAGACAAGGCACCAGGAAATCCAATGGTAACCTCAAAATAAAAATAAAGAAAAGCTTCACCATATAAAGGATCCAGGATACCGAAAAGGGCGGGTGAAGCGGGGTGTGCGACACACTGACAGTATCCATTTTACAGGTGAGTACTCACAAAATGGTATTATTCTCAGTGTGTCACACACCCCGCTTCCCCTTTAATTCTTACGATCGGGACATCCAAAAGCAGTGTCCACAAGGGATGGGTATCCGAAGGCAAAATGAAGCATAACTTAAATGACTGCAGTCTGCAGAACTTTGCGGCCAAACACAGGATCCGCTGAGGCCCGCACATCAACCTTGTAAAACTTAGAAAAGGTATGAACAGAAGACCAGGTTGCAGCCTTACAAACTTGTTCAGCAGAAGCTTGGTGCTGAAAAGCCCAAGACGCTCCAACGGCGCGAGTAGAATGAGCAGTGATACGAAAAGGGGGAACTCTCCCCTTAGCAGAATAGTCCCCAATAACGGCCTGACGTATCCATTTGCTAATGGAAGATTTGGCCGGAGCCAAACCCTTTCTAGGCCCACAGGGCACAACAAAAAAAAGGCATCAGTTTTACGAAAAGGAGAAGTAATAATCAAATAGTACTTAACACAGCGTACTACATACAAACAATGCAAAACCCTCTCCTTGTCATTCTTAGGCTTAGGACACAAGGAGGGAAGAACAATATCCTGATTCAAATGAAAAGCAGAAACAACCTTAGGAAGAAAGTCCGGGTTGAACCCGAAAGACCACCTTGTCCTGATGCCTCTCAAAGTAGGACGCCTGAATCGACAAGGCCGCCAACTCCGAGAAACGCCGAACCGAAGTGATAGCTACCAAGAAGGCAATCTTCTGAGTCAAGGTAGACAAAGCAATATCCTGCAAAGGCTCAAAGGGAGGAGCCTGAAGAGCAGAGAGAACCAAGTTCAAGTCCCAAACAGGGAGTAATGGTTTCCTGGGAGGCCGCACATGCGTAACCCCCTGGAAAAAGGTTTTAACTAAAGGATGAACGCAAAACGCTTCTGAAAAAAGATAGATAAGGCAGAAACCTGCCCTTTCAAAGTACTCAGCTGAAGACCAGAGTCCAGCCCTGATTGCAAGAACTCCAGCACCCTGGAGACCGAATAGACCCTACAAGGCAAAGATCTAACCTCACACCAAGTACCATAGTAGATGATAGCAGAAGACCTCTTCCGGGCACCGATCAGAGTCTTAACATTCGAGTCAGAAAGACCCTCCTCCTTCAAGATGGAGGTTTCAGCAGCCAAGCAGTCAAACCCAGCGTTGGTAAATTGGGGTAACACAGCCGACCCTGAGTGAGCAGATCGGGCCGAAGAGGCAGAACGAACTGATCCACTGCCAACCGAACGATGTCTGCGAACCATACTCGCCTTGGCCACCTTGGAGCCACGAGAATGGCGGACACCCTTTCCAGAGCCAGCTTCCGTACCACCCTGCCTAGCATGGGTATCGGAGGAAACAGGTACAGAAACCCCAGATCCCCCCAGTTCAGGGACATGGCGTCCACCGCCAGAGCCAGAGGATCCTGGGAGAGCGACACGAAGTTCGGGAGCCTGCAATTGTGACGAGAGGCAAACAGGTCCACCTCCGGTGTCCCCCACCGGAGACACAGAGACTGAAAAACTTGAGGATGGAGAGCCCATTCTCCCAGACGGGAAGAGCACCTGCTCAACAGGTCCGCTTCCCTGTTTTCCACACCCGGAATGTAAACTGCCGATAGACAAGGAACATGGGCCTCCACCCAGGTCAGGATCAGGGACACCTCTCTGAGGGCCCCCAGACTGCGAGTCCCTCCCTGATGATTGATGTAAGCAAACGCTGTTCGATTGTCCGAGCGAACCTGAAGGCCCAGAACATGTTGAGTCAAAAGAACAAGAACCAGACGGATGGCTCTCAGTTCCAGAATATTCATGGACAGGTGTGCCTCTCGAGGTCCCCACTGCCCCCAGAACTGAAGATCCCTCCAGAATCCCCCCCATCCCGAAAGACTGGCGTCCATGGTGACAATTTCCCCAAGAGGAGTCAGGAAAGACCTGCCCCTCAAGAGATTGGTCGAGACCAACCACCATTGAAGGGACTGCCGGACCCGGGAGGACAACTGGAAGGGCCGATCCAACGACCGTGGTCGCCGGTCCCAGGACGCCAACAGATGAAGCTGAAGCGTCCTCGTGTGAAATTGAGCGAAAGGAACTGCCTCGAACGAGGCAACCATCAACCCTACCAGCCTCATCCCCAGACGGATGGACGGCCGAGGATTGGAAAGGAGGACCCGAGCCAACTCCTGAATCAGACAAATTTTGGACTGAGGGAGAAACACCCTGTGTTGACCGGAATCCAACTGCATTCCCAGAAAGGACACCACCCTGGCCGGAGCGAGGGAGGACTTGGGAAAGTTGATCACCCAACCGAAGCTTTCCAGCGTGGAGACCACCGTCCTGGTGTCTGTCTCCGATTGATTGAGGGAAGGAGCCACGATGAACCTGTTGAGGAACTTCAGATCCAGGACGGGGCGAACCGACCCGTCCTTCTTGGGGACTGTGAAAAGATTGGAGTAAAAACCGAGGCCCACCTCTAAGCGCGGCACCGGCCGGATGACCGCCATTTCCAGAAGATTCCTTACCGACGCCAGGAGCCCCTGCGCGGCCAAAGGATCGTGGGCACCAGAGACCGGAAAAACCGTGAAGGAGGTCGAGACTCGAACTCCAGCTTGTAACCGGACGACACCACCTCCCGGATCCATCTGTCCGGAACCTCCTGGTCCCAAACCAGGGAGAAGTGTCGCAATCGTTCCCCCACCCGCACGGGTGAGAGCAGCCCCTCATTGCTGAGCGGGCTTACCAGTAGGCTTGGGCTTGGCACCCCAGGACTGACCGGGACGGCCACGGCCCCTCCCCCGGGTCCAACCTGCACCCCCGGTAGCGGGAAAGGAAGCCCCTCTGCCCACTCTGGCTCCCTGAAAGGAGGGACTAAAGGAACTCGCACCCCAAAAGGAGCGACGTAACTGAATCCAATTTATCGCCAAACAGGCGCAAACCTAAAAAAGGTAGCGCTGTAAGCGCCCTCTTAGAGTTAAAGTCCATCGTCCACTGGCGCAGCCACACTGACCGACGAATAGCAACCAGCAGTGCCGCTGTCCTGCTACTCATCGCAAGAGCATCGTCCTGGGCGGTCAAGACAAAGGAAATAAACGACAGTTCTTGAGAGAACTAAACTCATCACAAGCGGGATCAAGACCTGCGTACAGATCCCTAATAATGGAGCAAACTGCCAACAGAAGAAGCGCTGAAGCACAAACCGGCCGCAGTGTCGATCCGGCACTGATAAAACCATGGCGAGCCAATTGATCAATCCGACGATGGCCAATCGTGCACACACCTCGGATTGCGAATCCCCACCTTTGACAATGTCACACGGGGTCCGGAATAAGGGAGGGGGGGGGTAGGAGATGACGGAAGTTGCGAGGAGCCAGAAGCCGGAGCGACGGACTGGCGCATAATATTCTGCTTTGCACATGGAACGCATAATATGACATCATCACCTAGGAGCGGAGCCCCACAACCCCCACACAGCCTGGATAGCCCCGAAGAGCCGTTTCCGGTAATGTCAGAAGCCTCCAAATGGTGAAATTATGGTATTCGCAACAACCCAGGGTTTTACGCATTAAGAAACCCGGGATGCCCCTTTATGATTAAAGTCCCCGGAGTAGGAGGATTTTTTTTTTTTAAACCTAGGAAAAATCCCAATTTAGAGACTAAGACTAGCCAGGTATATCAGAACCGGGAGAGCCACTGCAGTGAGGGGATCCCAGGATCTGTAGGGGAAAAGAGACCAGAGCCAGTCCCCCAGGAAAAATAGCCAGCATGCATACACATTAAAAAATAATGGTAAACCATATAAGGGCAGAATATACATCATGAATTCAACTATACATGTATACATATATACATAACAAAGTGATAAGTGCCTCCAGGAGAAAAGCTAGAGTGCCAGGCAAACTCAAACATAAGTAACACAGACATAAAAAGAAAACACTGCAGCTAAATGACGGCCCCACGAGCGCGAGGTGGGGACCGTTACCTGTTGCCGCTGCAAAGGACAGCCACACACTCCTGGACGCGCACTATTCTCCCCGCTCAGCAGTACCTGTCTCAGTAATGAGACAGAGGAAGAGGAAGTGAGGCGGGCCCGAGCTCAGCGACGCGCCCTGGCCACGCCCCCTGCCAGTGAGTCACAGAGCGAAGACCGACAGAGGACTCGGCCCCACCCCCAGGATACGAGTGACGCGGCCCGCCCAATGGCGGCGCCGCGTGCAAAAGCGGAGGGAAATTCAAAAGTAAAAAAGTAAACAGTAAAAAGAAAGAGCCCCAGCAACACAGGCCATGCGGACGCATACCGCGGCGCTGAGCCTGCGTCTGCCAGCGCTCTCACACATACACATACAATGGTAAAAGCACCCCATGCAACACCACCCCCCCCCCCCCCCACCCCAAAGCGAAGGGAGAAGGGACCAAGCGGGAGAAGGTGGCCAAGGGGAACATCGGGACAGGGGCATCCCAAATCCGGATCACCATGCCGGATAGCCGCATTGCCCCACACGTGGGGTCGAGCGGAGGAGATAAGCTCCTAGGCACCTAGTGCCATCTACCGTTGCCCAGCCAGCAGCCTGGGCTGGGAGGCTTCCATTAACCATCTATGCATGTAAACAATAGAACTGGGCAGAAATAGACCAAAAGGGGTGCCGGGGTTTGACCCCAGCTACCTGCAAGCAGGAGACTTCTTTCTTCTGTCTTGTCGCATCTTGCAGAGAGAAAACACTGGGTGTTAAGTGGGAGGTCCCAGGTATATATAGGCCGGAAGGGGCTCGTAAGACTTCTCTCTGCAACGTCGCCACCTGCTGGTGGAGTAACCCGATCGTAAGAATTAAAGGGGAAGCGGGGTGTGTGACACACTGAGAATATCAGGATGCCCCACTGTGTGAAACCCCCCAGGCCGCCACATTCACTTACCTTGTTTCCCGATCCAATGACACATGTGCGTGCCACATCCCTGCTATGCCTCTAGAAGAGGGCATGCCCGCACCAGCCATTTGTGAATGGCCGGGGGATGAGGCCGCCAGCGCGCTCGGAGCCACAGGGCTTAGGTGGCCTGACATCACCGGCTCCGAGCGCACCGATTGGACGAGTAGCCGCGCATGCGCCCTAGGACTGGGAAGAGGTGAGTTTCTTCGGCCGATCTGGGGGGTTTCACACAGTGGACCAAAACCCAGGATAGTCAAAAAGTTGGGTTTTGGTCCACTTTAATGAACAGCATGCAGCTCTGTTTGGAAACAGAGTTCCAGCATAGGCAGCAGCCACAACCCCAGGGGTCTGAGGCTTGGCTCGACCACGAGGAGCTGCTGATGGGACTTGTCTGTGCCGTGAGATCACCGGAAAGGTGATCATCGGGGATGCCCCAGAGATAGGCAATAATTGGGTAGCCTAGGAATGGCAACAAAGGGTTTTGGTCCACTTCAATAAATGATCAAGGAAATGAATAAGCCAAATATAGTTGAGATGAAAACTGTGCCCCATTTGCAGTGAAGAGGCATTTGGTCCGCTTTAATGACACACGTGGTACCTTTTCTGAAGCCTTGTTGAGCTTCTCTACGCTGCTGTTGCTCTCCAGGCAGATGCCCTCATCCAGTGCCTCGTCGGTGCAGAAGTCGTTGCTCATCTGGTCGCTGTGGCAGCTCCCTTCATTCTCTGCTCCGCTGTCTGTGCAGCTTTCTGTCTGTGGAGACTTCTTACAGAGAAGAGAAGGAACAGGAATATTACATTACTCAAGCAGACCTAAAAAGAGGTGTAGCACAAAATTGTGTAATATAAAAATCCATAGACACAGGTTGGCCAATGAGAGGAGGGGTCACTTATACCCCCTAACAGAGTATGACTCCTGCCAAGCTTGTGGTTTATACTCCTGGTGGGAATGATTACTCACCTGTAGAATTGATATTATGAGTATACAGTACGTCCTGCTCCAGATAAGAATCTTTACACGTGGGTATTACTCTGCCAGATGGCGCTGGACTGCAAAGACAGCGAAATTGGCTCCTCCCGGCCCCTCAAATACCCGGGACCTCCCACAAATCCCCAGCATTGAAAAGCAGTTAACGAGAAGCCGGGAGAATTAAAACAGAACCAAATAGTAACTATAACAATGATAACAATCACCATACAGGGAATCCAGGATAATGCAAAACCAAGGGTGGGGTGGAGCAGGACGTAAAGTATACTCATAATATCAATACACTACTGGTGAGTAATCACATAATTGTATTATTCTTAGTATACAGTACGTCCTGCTCCAGATAAGAATCATTACACATGGGACATCCAAAAGCAGTGTCCATAAAGTAGGGTGGGATCCCCAAAGGTAACAACAGACAGGTCAGACCACTGCCGCCTGCAGAACCTTGCGGCCAAAAGCAGCATCAGCTGAACATCAACCTTGTAAAACTTGGAAAAGGTATGAACAGAAGACCAAGAAGCGGCCTTGCAAACTTGTTCAACAGAAGCCTGGTGCTGAAAAGCCCAAGAGGCACCAATAGCACGAGTAGGCCTGAATCACAGCCTGACGGGTCCATTTGCTGATAGTAGACTTGCCAGGAGCCAAACCCTTCCTAGGACCAGAAGGGACCACAAAAAGAGCATCAGTTGTTCTGAAAGGTGCAGTAGCCACCAGATAGTACTTCAGATACCCAACCACATCCAAAGAATGCAAGACCCTCTCCTTAGCATTACTAGGATTAGGGCAGAAGGAAGGATTCAAATGAAAGGCAGACACAACCTTAGGCAGAAAATCTGGCTTGAAGAGAAACACCACCTTGTCCTGGTGTCTCTCAAAGTAGGGGGGCTGGATGGAAAGCGCCGCCAACTCAGACACACGCCTAACAGAGGAGATAGCCACCAAGAAGACAACCTTGAGAGTAAGAATGGCCAGGGCAGCATCCTGCGCAGGTTCAAAGGGAGCACCCTGCAAGGCAGACAAGACCAAGTTCAAATCCCAAACAGGCAACATAGGCTTACGTGGGGGACGCACATGAGTAACCCCCTGGAAAAAAGTCCTGATCAGAGGGTGCTGAGCAAAAGACCTCTGGAAGAAAACAGCCAGGGCAGAGACATGACCCTTCAGAGTACTGAGTTGGAGCCCCAGCTCCAACCCATGCTGCAGGAACTCCAGGATCCTGGGAATAGAGAACACACGACAGGGAAGAGAATTAGACTCACACCAGTCAATGTAGGCACGCCAAACCCTATAGTAAATGGAAGAAGAAGACTTCTTCCTAGCCTTTATCATAGTATCAACACCAGAGGCAGACAGCCCCTTCTCTATCAAGATGGAGGTTTCAGCAGCCGGGCCGTCAAAGCCAGAGTTTGTAAATTGGGATGGCGTAAGGGACCCTGAGTGAGCAGGTCTGCCACCCTGGGCAGAGCGTACTGATCTACTGCCAGCTGCACCACACTCTTCTTGGCCACCTGGGGGCCACCAGTATTGCTGGCACCCCCTCCTGAGCTATCTTGCGCAGAACCCTGCCCAACAGGGGGAATGGTGGAAAGACATACAGGAGCTGAAAGTCCTGCCATGACATTGCTAGAGCATCCGTGGCCAAGGCCAGAGGATCCTGGGACAGGGAGACAAAGGTCGGGAGCTTGTGATTGTGATGGGACGCAAACAGATCCACATCTGGTTGGCCCCAACGCTGACACAGAGATTGAAACACCCTGTTGCAGAGGGACCATTTTCCCAGGCGAGAGGTCCCCCTGCTCAGAGAGTCCGCCTGCAGATTCTCCACCCCCAGGATGTAAACAGCTGATATGCAGGGAACATTGTCCTTCGCCCAGGCCAGGCTCAGAGACACTTCCTGGAGGGCCCTCTTGCTCCGGGTCCCTCCCTGATGATTAATGTAGGCAACAGCCTTCTGGTTGTCCGAGTGTACCTGAACAGGCAGGCCCCGAAGATGATGAGTCAAATGAGTCAGAACCAACCTGATCGCCCGCAGTTCCAGAATGTTGATAGGTGTGTGGGCCTCCTGAGGGCCCCACATCCCTTGGAACTGCAGGGACTACAGAAACCCCCTCAACATGTCAGACTGGCATCCGTGGTGACCGTCTCCCAGCAGGGGGCCAGAAAGGATCTGCCCACCAACAGGTTCCTGGAGTCCAGCCACCACAAGAGGGACCGCCTGACTAGGGGGGAAAGCACAAGGACCTGGTCCAGGGGTGCAGGATCCTTGTCCCATACTGACAAGAGGTGGAGTCGCAGAGCCCTTATGTGGAACTGAGCATAAGGCACCGCCTCGAAGCACGCCACCAGACCAGCTGCCTGATGGAGGGATGCGGGCAAGATAACAGGAACTGAACCTGCGCAAGCAGACTGTCCACCTTCTGCTGAGGAAGAAAAATCCTTGCCTGAACTGTATCCAGAATCATTCCCAGGAAGGGAGTCACCAAGGAGGGAGACAGGGAAGACTTGGGATGGTTGATCAGCCAAATGACTCCAGAGCGGACACTACCAGCTGAGTATCCAACTCTGCCTGTTGTAGGGACTGGGAAGTGATGAGAATGTCATCCAGGTAGGGCAGCACGCGGATGCCCTGAGACCTGAGCAGAGACATCATTCCTGCCAGCACCTTGGTGAACACTCTGGGAGCTGAAGTGAGACCGAAGGGCAATTCCACAAATTGGTAGTGCTGATCCTCCAGAGCGAACCTGAGGAACCTTTGATGACCTGGAAACACAGGAATATGAAGATAAGCATCTTTGATGTCCACAGACGTCATGAAGTCCCCTGGATGCAGGGAACTGATGGCAGAGCGCAGGGTTTCCATGCGAAAGCGCCTGCACCTGACAAATTTGTTGAGGATCTTCAAGTCCAGGATGGGCCTGACTGGCCCATCTCTTTTGGGCACGGTGAAAAGGTTGGAATAGAAGCCCTTGCCCCTTTCTCGTAAGGGGACCTGACAGATGACCCCCAGCTCCAGAAGGCTTTGCACCACCAGAACTAGAGCCTGAGCCGACACAGGGTCCTGAGAAATCCGGCATCCGATGAATCTTGGGGGCAGCCAGGCAGCAAACTCTACCTTGTAACCCGAGGACACTACCTCCTGAATCCACCGGTCTGAGACATGAAGCCTCCAGCAAAGCAAAGCCGTGAGCAAAGTGCTGAAGCTGCCCCCCCACCAGGATGGGTGAGGGCGCCCCTTCATGCCTGAGGGAGCTTGGGAGAAGACTTAAGCTTGGAGCCCCAGGAGGAGCCAGGGCGACCACGTCCTCTGCCCCTACCCCAGAAATCTCCTCGGGCCCCGGTAAGGGAGACCCCCCTCCCCTGTCTGGCACCACTGTAGGGGGAAGAAAAGGAGCCCTGACCCCGAAAGGGCCGAGACTGCCGCCTGCGCTGGGATAACCTGCCTCCCTTAGCAAACAGGTCCAGGCGGTCCCCAAACAGGCGTAGTCCTTTGAAGGGAAAACCAGTGAGGGCTTTCTTGTCAGTGTTGTCAGCAGCCCACTGGTGCAGCCAAACCGAGCGGCGTATAGCCACCAAAAGGGCAGAGGTTCTGCCACACAGCCTAATGGTATCATCCAAGGCAGAGAGGACATAAGTCACAAAAACCTCACAACGAGAGAGTGCATTAAACTCCTCACTAGACACATCATCAGGGGCACCATCAAGGATACTTCTAAGCAGGGTCCTAATAGCCACAGCCGTAATGGCAGAGGCACAGACCGGGCGCAGCGCCGTCCCCACACATGCAAAGGCATGGGACGCCAGCTGATCAATGCTCCGGTCCTCAGCATCCTGCAGCGTAGTAGAGTCAGGGGAATGCATGACAGAGGTGTTAGATAACCCTAGGACCGGGGCATCCACTTCAGGAGGGGATGACCAACGCTTCACCACATCAGCAGGAAAGGGATACCTCTCTTATCCCAAATCTTAGGTACACCGGGAAGCCTGCTGGGACGCTTCCATTCCCTGAGCACAAGATTATTAAAATGGGCTTGCTCAGGAAATTCTAAACGCGGCTTAGCAGTATGAAACAATTCCCCCTGTTGCCTGGGGGCCGCAACCGGGGGAGAGATAGACAGTACCTCAAAAATCTGAGCCAACAGCCTATAAGTATCATCTGGGGCCCAGGGTTCATGATGATTCTGGCTCTGACCCCTCTCATCAGATGACTCTGAGTCAGAGAATAACTCCCCTTCTTCCAAAGGGGTATAGCCAGTCTCAAAAACTCATCAGCTTCCATAGGGAAAAGAGTGACATCAGGCGTTAAGTGACGCTTTTTAGCAGAGGCCTTACGTGCCAAGGTATTAGCAAGCAACTTCTCAACACTAGCCTGTCTGGAAGACACATCAGGCTGAGAATCCCCACTGGTATGCAACTCAATGGGAGTCAAATTTAAGCTTGGGGGAGTAGGTGAAGCCATACGAGGCGCAGGCCCAGCTACTGGTAAACCAGGCTGCAGCGCAAGCACCTGCTGGGCACAAGGTATACAGACCCGCACATTGTCAGCACCAATAGGGGACACCCCACAAGCTACACACAGCTGGGCTTGTCCCAAAGGAACCCCGAGCACAGTATCCTGAGACGCCTCCATATGGTGATTATAGCAGCACAATAGGCCGATAGGGATTCACGCTATAAAAAGCAACCCGGGATGCCCCAATAGCCCGCTAGGGAAGTTTAATAACTAAATAGAGGGAGTAGGGCCGGGAGAAACCAATAGAGGTAGGTCCGTCTGAAAGACATAAGCGAAGAGAACCCCGTAAGTGACATGTATAATGACATAGGGTAATAAAAAACGCCAGCGAGGGCACTCGATGACTGCGGTAGGTAGGCGCCAGTCACGCAGCAGCCTGATCCAGAGAAAATGGCGCCGGGTATACCTCGAGGGGCGGGCCGCGGAGACAGTGACGCGGAACACGCCAACCACGGGCCCCGCCCCCCCCCCCCGAAGGGCGCAAAGCAGCACACGTGACAAGCAGCCAATAACGGCGCACCAGCGCCTGAGGTAACGCCGCAGCCAAGCGCGGAGCACAGTGGAAGCGTGCGCGCCGGCAACATATTTAAAAAAAGCAACCAGTGCAACCAAGTCAGCATGGCGACTGACACCAACCAGACAAAACAAAATACAGTGAAGCACCAAGGCAAATTCACATGCACCCCCCCCCCCCCCAGAGCTACAAGGGAGAGCGAGGGAGGACAGCGGCCACTTAACATAGGGCCCACTGATAGGGGCAATAGGGAGGGAGGGGCATCCCATAGAGGCTCACCATATGCCTATACCGCCTACCTTTTGGTGGGGGATTGCGGTGGAGCAGCGCTCCTAAGCACCTGACATCGGTGCTGCTTACCATCACCCGGACCAGCGCAGCCAAGGAAGGGAGGCAAATTAATAATGGAACGGGTGGGAACAGTCCTACAGGGCTGCAGGCTAATAGCCTCGCTCACCTGCGAGAAGAGGGAGCCATCTTGTCCTTCGCAGTCCAGATTGCAGAGAAAATCTGGGGATTTGTGGGAGGTCCCGGGTATTTGAGGGGCCAGGAGGAGCCAATTTCGCCATCTCTGCAGTCCAGCGCCATCTGGTGGAGTAATTCTTATGTGTAATGATTCTTATCTGGAGCAGGACGTACTGTATACTAAGAATACAGGGGTGACATGTTTAATTTATCAGGGGTAAAAGAATCTGCCCCCTGCCGCCGATAAAACGGAACAAAACCCAGCAGCAGCCTGGAATCTAAAAGATGGCAGGACCAGCCACTGGCTTTTTCCGATGCCCCTCTGTGTAAAACCCCAAAGTTTGACATAAAACCAAAAAAAAAAATTCCACTCTCCACGTCCAATGAGAGCTGCCTGCTGTGACAGCAATCGGAAGGGGGGGGGGGGGCGGCTCTCATTGTTTCAACAGGGAGAGCGCTGCTGCATCCATGGCGTCGTGCTGGGGATGTGGGGGATGCGTTATGAGTCTTCATTGATTTCAATGAGAGCCGCCTGCCAAATGACGTAGTCACAGCGGAGAGCACTCAGTGGATGAGAGCCCGCACATGTGCTGCTGGAGCCTGGACAGGTGGGTTTTTATAGGTGAAGGGGGGATTTACACAGTGAGCACTGAACAAACCAAGGGTGGGTTTTGTTCCACTTTAAAAGAAAATGCAATTCTGTGAAACTCACCTGTAGAATTGTTTTTGATTACATCCAGTCCAGGTCGTCCCAGTGATGACATGTGGATATTCCGCCCCCAGGGGACGCTCGACTGCAAGATCAAAAGATGTTGCTCCTCCCGGCCCCCTATAAAGGCAGGTGTCCCTCTATCATTCTCCAGTGGTTAAAAAGCAGTAAACAAAAAAGAGGACAGGCTGGGAGGCCAAGAAACCACGTTATTTCACATAGCTTCAGCTTGTACTCTCTCTAACAAGACTTAAGGATACAAGTCCAATGAATAAACAATGGTAATCACCATAACAGGCAAACAAGAGATAATGAACAAAAGGGCGGGGTTGGAAGACCTGGACTGGATATAAAAGAAAACATTCTACAGGTGAGTATCACAGAATTGTATTTTTCCCTTTATCCAGTCCAGGTCGTCCCAGTGATGACATGTGGGACATCCAAAAGCAGTATCCATTTGGGCGGGATCCCCAGTGCCAAACAGCATGTAGTTCATTTCACTAACGCCTGAAGCACCTTTCGGCCAAAGACAGCATCAGCTGAGGCTCTGACATCAACTTTGTAGAACTTAGTAAAAGTATGAACTAAAGACCAAGTGTCGGCCTTACAAACTTGTTCAACCGATGCCTGGTGCTGAAAAGCCCAAAAGGCACCAATAGCTCTGGTACAATGAGCTGTGATCCGAAAAGGGGGTTCCTTCCCCTTGGCAGAATATGCTTGCACCACCGCCTGTCTGATCCACTTACTGGGAGTGGACTTGGCTGGTAGCAAACCTTTCCTAGAACCCTCTGTTAAGACAAAGAGCAAATCCGATTTCCTGAAGGACTCAGTCGCAACCAGGTAATACTCAATGGCTCTGACCACATCCAAGGCATGGAGGGTCCTTTCTTTAGAATTAGTTGGTGCTGGACACAAGGAAGGCAAGACAACTTCCTCAATGTGAAAGGGAGAAATGACCTTAGGCAAAAAAATCAAGTTTAAAGCGAAAAACCACCTTATCCTTATGCCGTTTAAAATAGGGAGGCTTCATACAAAGCGAGGTCAGCTCTGATACGCGACGCACCGAGGTGATCGCTACCAAAAAGACCACCTTGAGGGTCAAAATAGGCAATGCAGCATCGCACAATGGTTTGAAGGGAGGACCCTGAAGAGCAGACAGTACTAAATTCAAGTCCCACACTGGTATTACTGACTTACGCGGTGGACGGACATGGGTGACTCCCTGGAAAAAGGTCTTTATCAACCTATGATTGGCAATGGAGCTCTAGAAGAAGATGGCTAAGGCCGACACCTGGCCCTTGAGGGTGCTCAGCTGGAGACCCAAGTCTAAGCCGTGTTGTAAAACCTCTAGAATCCTAGAAATGGAAAATGTGCGGCAAGGGAGACTCTTGGTCTCGCACCAAGCAATATAAGCATGCCAAACTCTGTAGTATATCATGGAGGAAGACTTCTTCCGTGCCTGAATCATGGTATGTACAACCGTGGCCGACAGCCCCTTTTCCATCAGAATTGAGGTTTCAATAGCCAGGCAGTCAAAGCCAGCATCCGTAAATTGGGGTGCCACAGCGACCCCTGTGTGAGAAGCCCTGGGTCGTCGGGCATGAAGTAGCGATCCACTGACATCTGAACTATGTCCGCAAAACAACTCCTTCTTGGCCAGCGAGGAGCCACCAGGATAGTTGGTACCCCTTCCTGGGCTATCTTGCGCAGCACTCTGAAAATTCCTGTTCCAGCGACTCCTGCATCCGGTCCCAGCCGGTCAACAGGTTCAATTGAAGAAGTGTCATGTGAAATTGGGCACAAGGCATTACCTCGAAGCATGACACCATTAGGCCCACCAATCTCATCCGGATCGACGGCCGTTGACAAGACAGCAAGGCCTGCACCTGCGTCTGGGGACCCAAAACCTTCTGTTGTGGCAGAAGGACCTTGACCTGATCGGTGTCTATCGTCATGCTCAGGAAGGAGCTCACTGTCGAGGGTATCGCTCTCGGCCTGCTGAAGTGACTGGGCCACAATCAACAAGTCGTCCAGATAATGCAGTATACGAATGCCCCGATTCCTCAGGATGGCCACGATGCCCGCCAGCACCTTGGTGAAGACGCGGGGTGCTGAGGAAATCCCAAATGGAAGAGCCACAAACTGGTAATGCTGGTCCGCAAACCTTAGGAACTTCAGATGCCCCCGATGTCCACTGTGGTCATGAAGTCGCCGGGAGCGAGCTCACCACTGACCGTAAGGTTTCCATGCGGAAATGTCTGACTCTTACAAACCTGTTGAGACCCTTCAGGTCCAGGACAGGTCTTAACGTTCCATCCTTCTTGGGAACCGTGAACAGGTTGGAGTAAAAACCTTGACCCTGTTCCTGACGAGGTACAGGGCAAATCACACCTAACCGCAGGAGGTGTTGCACGGCTTTTCTCAAGCCCTGTGCCTTCAAGGGATTTTGGGATATCCAAGACCAAAGAAATTTTGTGGGCGGCCGGACTGCCAGCTCTATTTTGTAACCGGAGGACACTACCTCCTGAATCCACCGATCCGAGACGTGCAGTCTCCAGATTTGAGACAATAGCAAAAGCCGTCCCCCCACCTGGATGGGTGAGGGTGCCCCCTCATGCCTGGGCAGGGGGCTTGGACTTGGCTCCCCAGGAGGGATTGGGTCGGCCGCGGGACCTACTTCTACCCCAGGTATTTCTGCGGCCACCTAGAAATGAAGATCCTCTTCCTCCTCGAAAGGAACGATAGGCAGAGGTATTCCGAAAGGACCGAACAGGCTTCCGTCTCTGAGGGAGTCTACCATCCTTGACCAAAAGGTCCAGGTGCTCCCCAAACAGCCTGTGTCCCACAAAGGGCATACTCGTAAGCGACTTCTTGGCCGCAGCATCAGCCGACCATTGCCGCAACCAGAGCGAGCGGCGTAGGGCAACAAGCAGCGCCTAAATCCTGGCACCAAGCCGGACTCCATCATCCATGGCAGAGGCAAAAAAACCAATGAATTCCAAGCAGGCCTTGAGTTCTTTATACTCCTCCGTCCGCTTGCGAGCCTTAGCTCTATCCACAAGATGTCTCACTTTCTGATGGCCAGAGAGACAATCGCCGCAGCACACACAGGACGAAACAAGGCACCAGCAAAGGTGAAGGCATGGCAGACCAGCTGATCCATGCGCTTGTCAGCCGGGTCACGTAAGGAAGCGGTATCAGGTGATGGCATAATAGTAGTGTTGGACAACCCAGACAAAGGGTAATCCACCTCGGGAGAACGAGGCCACAGCCGAACCAACTCCTCAGGGAAGGGATACCGCCTATCCAGTCCCTTAGGCACAGACGATCGTTTGTTAGGCCTTTCCCATTCCTTGAAAATCATATTAGAAAAATGGGCCTGCTCCGGAAAGACCCGCCTCTGTATTTCAGGCCTAAACAAATCACCTTGCTTCCTCTTTGCCACTCTGGGAGGAACAATGTGTAGTGTCTCAAACACTGAGGTAAGCAACTTCTCTGTATCATCAGGGAGCCACGCATCCTCATCCAAGGAAGAACCAGACAAACTATCATCGCCAGCAGAATAATCCACAGTGGAAAGGGAATCATCTGGCAACTCACCTTCCTCCACAGAACCCAGATCATCAAAAAGATCATTATTATCCGAGTAAACGGGCTCGATGTGCTGTTTCTTACTCGTAGCCTTCTTAGGAGCCGTCCGCGAGATCTGTCTCTCGAGATTGGCCAGCCTATGCGCCAAATCAGCATGGGACCCCCTGCTGGCTCCCCCCCTCACTGAGGGCTCAGTGCAGCAGCGGAGGGTCCGGAGAGGCCGCAGGCAGTGAAGGGCTAGGGGCAGGGACGCCCGCCCGTTCATGGTCGAAATAATGCCCCTGGCGCAAGTGGTACAAACAGTGCTGAATCCGCCCAGAGAATTCCTACTACACAAGGGGCAGAGCTTTACCTGCCCAGATGGGGCCTCCAGCTCAAAATCCCCAGATGCCTCCATTATGGTGATTAATAATTGTCAATTGAAAGGTTATAAGACACCAACGGCCCAAACCTATATGATCCCTCTTAATAAAAAGGGGGCCCGGGAGGAACCACAACCCTCAATCACTAAGCCCACGACCTATGAAAAGACAACAAAGGGGAGAGGCCAATCAGACTCCTAAACAGCGAGATGCATGATAATAAGCAACATGATCGTTCAACTCACGACACCGACAGTGGCCTCAGAAGATGGGATCCCAGGCAGCAGCAGCAGAGGAGCAGACAGGAACAGAGCGCAGCAGCACATGCAGACCTGCAGCTTCTAGTGCATTCCTCGAGGGGCGGGCCGCGCCGCGATGACGCGGAGCGCGTTAGCGTACAGCTCCGCCCCCTCCGGCGGCGCGAAAAACGTGCCAGCTCACCGTCATCACCAAGACCGGCCATGCCTTAATTAAGGCGCCAGGACACAACGCGGCTCCCGCAGTGGGAGCTGCGGCCGCACTAAGAGCTCCGTGCAGCACGCTTATCCCGCGCGCCGCCTGAACGCCACAGCAGCCCCCCCCCGTCACAGCGTATGAGTAAAGATGGAGGGAGGGGAATCCACAAGGCCAGTGAGGAACTGCGAGGGAGGTAAGCATGAAAGGCTCCAGGGGCCAGCTGAGCCAGCAAGGAGCAAGTGCAAAGTCAAAACACAGCACACATACAATAAAACTTGTGGGCAGGGAGGGACATACAGGCATCCTATAGCCCTAGCTAGTGGTTCCCCCCCTGTTAGACTCACCATAAACCTATGGCCGGCTACCCTTTAAACAGGGACTGCGGCCCAGAGCCTAGCTCTGCCGAACGCCTGACCCCGGCCTTCACCCTACAGTCACGATCCCGAAGCAGCCAGCGGCTGGGAGGCAAGAGTGGGTCTGACGGGATCAATGGAAATAGGGCCTGCAGCAGCCGACTGCTAGGAGGCCCCGCTCTGCTGGCAATATCCGTGAGAGAGTATCCAACGATCTTCTGCAGTCAAGACTGCAAGATGAACACTGGAGAATGTCACCTGCCTTTATAGGGTGTCGGGAGGAGCAACATATTTTGATCTTGCAGTTGAGCACCCCCTGGGGGCAGAATACCCACATGTCGTCACTGGGACGACCTGGACTGGATATAGGGAAAACAATCCTGGCTAGTTATTTCTTGATGCTGGCCAACCAGGATATTTATATGGATTTTTAACATTGGGCCATTTATTTGTGATAGTGCTCCTTTAAAGACAGGTCAAGTGAGCTGCGTTCCTCCCACAATGCAGCTTAAAGCAGATCTAGAGTCAAGAATGATTTTATATCACTCTTATTAACACTCTAACCCTCTATAGTTGAAGATCCTTAGGAAGCCAGAACCGTGAATTAAACCCTGCGCACTTCAGTGAAGTGTAGACCTGCTTTAAACAGGACCTTCAGCACCATTTAACGAAAAGCCCAAACCCTTAGCATCTAAAATTAATATATTTTAAGTTTTTAGTCGCTTACATATTATTTCCCCCACTGGGCTTCAACTCTGTTCAGGACTCTAGGATATGGGCACCGCCATCCTGCCTCAGAAAGCATCACACTTACTGAAGAAAGGAGAGGGATGAAAAGTGCAGGGAGCAGGGCTATAGCTGTGCTTCGCAAAGACAGAGCAGAGCTGAGGTCAGGACAAGGTCAGCAATCCCAGAATGCAAAGTGGCATATCCAGAAGACCCTTCCTGTTTGCAGGCAGCCTGAAACTCCATGGGCCTGCCATTTTGGATGTTGAAAAAAATACCGTTTTGTGAGTACTCACCTTTAAAACGGGTATTATGAGTGTGCCATACACTCCACTTCGATCTTCATGACATGTGGGTAATCTCCAGTAGAGGGCGAACTTCTGCAGAGATGAATATGCAAAAAAAGAAAGCCAAGTAGCAGCCTTACAAACTTGTTCAACCGAAGCCTGGTGCTGAAAAGCCCAGGATGCACCAACAGCACGAGTAGAGTGCGCAGTGACCCTAAAAGGGGGAATTCTCCCCTTAGCAGAATAGGCCCCAACAACGGTCTGACGAATCCATTTACTAATGGAAGACTTGGCGGACGCCAATCCTTTCCTGGGCCCGCAGGGCACCACGAAAAAAGCATCCGTCTTGCGGAAAAAAGAAGTAGTACCAAATAGAACTTCACACAGCAAATGACATCCAAATTGTGCAGAACCCACTCCTTGTCATTGTTAGGCTTAGGACACAAGGAAGGGAGAACAATATCCTGATTGAGGTGGAAGGCAGACACCACCTTAGGAACAAAATCTGGCTTAAAGCGAAAAACCTCCTGGTGTCTCTCAAAGTAAGGGGCCTGAATCGACAGAGCCGCCAACACGCCGAACAGAGGTAATAGCCACCAAGAAGGCAACCATCTGAGTGAGAACCGAAAGAGCAATATCCTGTAGCGGCTCAAAAGGAGGCTCTGGAGAGCCGAAAGAACCAAATTCAAATCACAAACCGGAACCCACAGCATTCCGAGGGGGCCGCACATGCGCAACCCCTTGGAAAAAAGGTCTTCACCAGCGGGTGTAAGGCTTTCTGGAAGAAAACCGACAGAGCAGAAACCTGTCCTTTCAAAGTACTAAGCTGGAACCCAAGATCCAGATGATGCTGAAGAAACTCAAAAATCCTAGGAATCGAAGGCACCCTACAAGGCAAGGCCCTAGCTGCACACCAATCAATATAGGACCTCCAAGTCCTATAGTAAATGCCAGAAGAGGACTGCTTCCTAGCTCTAATCAAAGTCTGAACAACGGCCGCAGACAAACCTTCCTCCTTCAGAATGAAGGTTTCAGCAGCCAAGCCATCAAAGCGAGCATTTGTAAATTGGGGTAAAATAGTAGACCCTGAGATAACAGATCCGGCAACATGGGAAGCCGGTACTGATCTACGGCCAGCCTTACAACGTCTGCGTACCAAACCCTTCTTGGCCACCTTGGAGCCACCAGAATTGCTGGTGCCCCTTCTAGAACCAGTTTGCGAACTACCTTGCCCAGCATGGAGATGGGCGGAAACAGGTACATAAAACCCAGATCCATCCAAGCAAGGGACAATGCATCCACTGCCAGAGATAGAGGATCCTGAGAAAGAGACACAAAGGCCGGAAGTTTGTGATTGTGCCTCGAGGCAAAGACATCCACCTCCGGAGTCCCCCACTTGCAGCAAAGATCCAGAAAAACCTCGGGGTTGAGAGACCACTCTCCTTGGCAAGAGGATCCCCTGCTCAGGGAATCCGCTTCCGTGTTCTCCACTCACGGAAAGTAGACTGCCGAAACGCAAGGAACATTGCTCTCCGCCCAGTGCAGGATCAGAGAGACTTCCCTGAGGGCACTCCTGCTGCGAGTCCCTCCTTGGTGATTGATGTAAGCTACAGCCGTTCGGTTGTCTGAACGAACCTGAACCGGTAGACCCTTTAAATGTGAGGTCAGCCGTGCCAGAACCAGTCAGATGGCTCTGAGCTCCAAGACATTGATGGGGGTGTGAGCCTCCTGAGGACCCCACACCCCGCTGAACTGATGACTTTTCCAATAACCTCCCCAGCCCGACAGGCTGGCATCCGTGGTAACCGTCTCCCAACAAGGGACCAGAAAGGATCTGCCCTTCAACAGGTTGCTCACGTCCAGCCACCACCGAAGGGACTGCCGAACCCTGGGAGACATCCTGAAAGGTTGATCCAATGACTGCGGACACCTGTCCCAATGTGTCAATAGGTGAAGTTGAGATCTTATGAGAAACTGTGCAAACGGTACCGCCTCGAAGGAGGACACCATCAAGCTCACCAGTTTCATCCCCTGTCGGATAGAGGGACGAGGACTGGCCCAAAGAAGGATGATCAGATCCTGAATCCCCTGCACCTTGGTCTGGGGCAGAAACACACTGGCCTGAATGGTATCCAGATTCATGCCCAGAAATGAAATCACTCGTGACGGAGAGAGAGAAGACTTGGGGCGGTTGATCACCCACCCGAACCTCTCCAGAGTCGACACCACCTGGTGGGTGTCCAGCTCCGCCTGACGGAGGGAAAAGGCTGAGATCAACAGGTCGTCCAGATAAGACACAATGCGAATGCCCTGAGCTCTGAGCAGAGCCATTATTCCCGCCAAGACCTTGGTGAAGACCCTCGGTGCCGAGGTCAGTCCGAAGGGAAGGGCTACAAACTGAAAAAGTTGATCCTCCACCGCAAACCGGAGGAATCTCTGATGTGCCGGAAAAATCGGAACATGCAGATACGCATCCTTGATGTCTATGGATGTCATAAAATCCCCTTGGCGAAGGGAATTGATAGCCGAGCGCAGAGTCTCCATGCAGAACTTTTTGGCTCTGATAAACCTGTTGAGAACCTTGAGATCTAGAATGGGTCTCACCGAACCCTCCTTCTTGGGAACCGTGAAAAGGTTGGAGTAGTAATCCCTGCCTCTCTCCAACTGAGGCACCAGGCAAATAACTCCCATGACCAGAAGGTTTTTTTTTTTTTTTAACTGCTAACAGGAGCCCCTGTGCAGCCTGAGACCTTAAGAATCTTGGAGGCAGCCAGTACTCGAACTCCAGTTTGTACCCGGAGGAGACCACTTCCAAAATCCAAAATGTCTGTGACCTCCCGGGCCCAGACCTGGAAGAAGAGCCACTGTCGTCCCCCCACCCGTGCGGGTGAGGGCGCCCCTTCATTGCTGAGCCGGTTTAACGGCGGGCTTGGGCTTGGAACCCCAGGCAGCCGCGGGACGTGCCCGACCTCTGCCCCTGCCGAGCTCCTGACACCCGAGAAGGCCAAACCTCTACTGCTCTGGCCCCTCGAAAGGAAGGAGTGAACGAGCCAGCCCCCCGAAAGGGACAGCGCTGTTTCTTCCGCTGAGGTAACTTACCTCCCTTAGCAACAGCATCCAATTTATCTCCAAACAGCCGCGCACCCAGGAAGGGAAGAGCTGTAAACGACTTCTTGGCCCCAAAGTCCGCCGTCCACTGTCGGAGCCAGACCAATCTGCGCATAGCCACCAATAGGGCTGAAGTCCTGCTACACATGACAATGGAATCTTCCATACCAGCCAAGACAAAACCCATGAACAATTCACATCTCTTAAGGGTAGCGAACTCAGCACTAGCCGGATCAAACTGAGCTTCATTCAGCCAGTCCCCGATAAGAGACCTGGTAGCAAGCGACACTAGGGCAGATGCACTAACAGGCCACAGGGCCGAGCCCACGCTGGCAAATGCGTGACACGCCATCTGATCAAGGCGCTTGTCCTCGCCATCCCTAAGGGAAGTGGCGTGAGGGGTGTTCAACACAGAAGAGTTGGTCAAAACCAAAACTGGCGCATCGACCTCGGGAGGAGAAGACCATCGCTTAACCGCCTCCACCGGGAAAGGATACTTCTTATCCCATCCCTGAGGAGCACCAGGAAGCCGACTGGGCCTTTCCCATTCTTTCAGGATCAGCGCATCAAAGTGACCCTGGGTAGGGAATTCCAGACGGGGCTTGCGGGCCCCAAAAAATTCCCCCTTCTTGAAAGGAGTTGCCTCAGGCGGGTCAATATCAAACACCTCCAATAGATGTGACAAAACAGTGGCCGTATCTACGGCATCCCCCAGCGCCTGCCCGACATCAGCATCACCAGACTGTACATAGTCAGTCTCCGTTTCCTCATACAATTCCCCCTCCACTAACGGGGAATAATCAGACAAATCAATGGAATCGTCGTCAACATCCCACAAAGGCTGGGCCGACGACAAATGTCTCTTTTTAGCCTGGGCCTTCTTGCCCACCATGCTACCAATAAATTTCTCGATGCTGGCCAACCTAGCACAAACATCAGAGTGCGACTCCCCGCTGGCACCAATGTCACTTGGGGTACGGATAAGGCGGGGAGGGGAAGGCGATGAAGCGGGAGGAGCCGCCCCAGAAGGCTGGGTACCAGACTGCCGCGTTATGGCCTCTTGTGTTCATGGTATACAGATCAAACTCATATATAAATCTTAATAAATGAAAAGGGAGAGACCGAGGATGACGGCCCGCCAGCCCCCCCCCCCCCCCCCCCCAGGGGGAAGTAAGGGACCCGGAAGGGGGGGTGGGAACCCGGCCATAATAAGGCCGCAGGCATGTAGGAACGGGGCATCCCGCACCAGGATCACCAAAAACCTGGATAACCGCCTACCCCATAATGAGGCCTTACGGTGGAGCAAGGCTCCTTCCGCACCCATAGGGTGCTCCTACCTTCACCAGGACCCGCAGCCCAAGCTGGGAGGCTCAAATAGGGGCAATTTAAAAAGGGTCCTGGCAGTAATAGGGATAATAAACGGCTGGGCGCGAGCCCGGCTTAATTGCAAGTAAAAGAAGTCTTCATCTTCATCTTCTTCTGTCGCCTTCCCTTCAGAGAAGGAACTGGGAAATTGGTGGGAGGTCCCAGGTATATATGGGCCGGGAGGGGCTCTCTTTTTTTGCATATTCATCTCTGCAGAAGTTCGCCCTCTACTGGAGATTACCCACATGTCATGAAGATCGAAGTGGAGTGTATGGCACACTTAGAATAACGCAACAGGTGCAGGTAGGATGATTTTTAATGTGGGCAATCTGTATGCAGTGGGTGAGTGAAACATAGAAAACACACTCTTATTCAGGGTGAAGGTCTGCTTTAAATATCACTTAGATGCTGCCATGTGTTTAAAGTGGATCAAAGCACTTTTATTTGGTCCCCCACCTGCCAGCCGCTGCCAGTTTGGTTGTGGCCAAAGGAAAGACCAGAGGGGGAGGCAGGGGCAGATCAGCGAGGTTTAGGGGAGCTTTAAACCTGCCCTGATATTCCTCTTGAAAAATAAAATACGGGTTTTAATACTGTCAAGGCCACGCCCACCTGGCAATTTTGAGATTGCCGATTGGTGGATCTCAGAAATGCTAAATGACGTTCAACAGCCGGCTGGCCGCATCCCCGGATCTCTTTATGAAGGCTCGCACTACCTGCACCAAGCCTGTCTGACTGGCTGTGGGAGCGTGCGCAGCTACAAGGATACAGCGACCGGCATTCACAGCATCGCAGGAACCATCACCCCGAGGAGCAGGTTAGTGGCCGGCCTTAGATTCCAGGGCTGCCCGCAAAAGGGTTTTGATTCACTTTAATACTAACACTACCAACTTAAAGTGATCCCATACCAAGAAAGGTTTCGGTTCCTCTCGTTAGGAGGTATCCTGAATCGCTGCTACCACCCCGAGGGTCGCCAGATCCACTCACCTTTATCCTGAGCCCATGGTGTCATGGCCGCAACCTTGTTATATTCGCTATACATTTTTGTGACTGGTGAGTCGCTCTCCATTTAGGGTTTTTTTTTGCCGCTCTGAGCAACCAACGCATGCACTATGGGATAGAGGAAAAGGTGAGTTAACGGGCGATCCTGGGGGATACACACAGCAGGGCACCCTGATTTGGAGACCGGAGGGACGAAACGCAAGATAGTGAAATTCATGAGTTTTGTTTATCTTTAAAGCAGCTCAAACCCCCAATTTTTACCTAGGGGTTGTGGCATCTGCATTACAAGGACACCCCATTGTCTCTGATACCCCTAAAATCAGCTTTTTTCTGACTCCTGGGCTGATACCATGGCGGAGGTGGCTGTATCCCCAGCATCCCTTTAGCTGCTGCGCGCATCTACAGCGGGCATATACGAGTGCCCACGGGGGGAAGTGGCTGAAAGGGATGCCTGCCGCATCCATTAAAGCAGACCTTCAGCATCATTTAATGAAAAGCCCAAATCCTTAAACTATTCCCCAGCATCTAAAACTAATATATTTAATATTTTTAGTCGCTTACTTATTATTCTTTCCCCCACTGGCCTGCAACTCTGTTCAGGACTCGAGGATACGGCGCCGCCATCTTGCCTCAGAAGCATCACATACTGAGGAGAGGAGAGCGGGATAAAGTACAGGGGGCGGGGTTATAGCTGTGCTTTGTACAGACAGAGCAGAGCTGGGGTCAGGAAAAGCAAGAGTGGCACAGTCAGGAGACACTTCCTGTTTGCAGGCTTCCTGCACCTTCATGAGCCGCCATCTTGGATGTTTAAAGGCTCATAACATGCAGTAGATGCAGGTAGGATGATTTTTAATGTGAGCAATCTGTATGTACAGGGTGTGGGAAACATATAAGATAGGCTCTTATTCAAGGTGAAGGTCTGGATTAATGTTGGCAATCTGTATGAACAGGGTGGGGGAAACATATAAGATAGACTCTTATTTAGGGTGAAGGTGCGGTTTAATTTAGCCATCTTTGACCCTCATTAATATGCACAGCAAAGAACATAGATTGGAGGAGAGGCCGTACATAGGCTGTGGGAAGGGGGCGGGGTCATACAGTGGGGCATCCTAAACCAGGATGCCTTGCGAGCACGAACCAAAACCAACATGGTGTGTTCGGGGCCTCTTTTTGAGGTGAAGAGCCATTAAACTTATATTGTTCAGAGTACCTCGTCTTCCACATCAATGAAGGGGCCCATATCCAGGTCCTCGGGGAAGGTCATGCGGTCGTTCAGCTTGATCCGATGCATGCTGGTGTAATCAAAGTCAAATCTCTTGAGCTGCAGAGTCAGGAGATAGGGGAAGTGCAGGAAGCGCAGGCCCTGGAGGAGGAGGGGGGGAGATGGGATGCTCAGTAATGGAGACAGGTCAGGAGGAGACAGGACATTGGCAGGTAACAGGTAAAGAATGAGGACTTACCTTCCTGGCATCACACTTCTTCTTGCAGCGCTCACAGAAGTATTGGTTGGGACCATCCAGGGTCTCAGGCTGGATAAAGGCGTGAAGAGCTTCTTCCTGAAACAATGATGGAGCGTCACAGGGAAGCCTGAGGAGACCCGAGTACAGTGCATGCGCTTTAGGCTTCTATACATAGCAGAGAAGAACCCAGGGTAACGCAAGTTCAATGGAAAGCTCAATGTCACATAAAGCGGAACAAAACCTGAGATTTATACTATTCTGGGTTTTGTTCCTCTGCCCAGGGGCATCGTGAATTGGGATACCCCCCAGATTGCCCAGTAAAACTCACCTCTCCTCGGTCCGCATGCACGGGCTCTCGTCCAATCAGACTCCTTTGTTGTTTTTATATCCTTCGGCAAAAGGGCTCTCATTGACTTTAAAGTGGACCAACACCCAGGATTTTGACTATCCCGGGTTTTGGTCCACTTCCCTGGGGTACCCCGATCGGGGCTATGCACGTCAAAGCTCAGCGGCTCCGAGCACGCTGGCGACCGCATCCCATTCCTCCCCCTGTTAAAGGGGAGGAATGGGATGCAGCCGCCAGCGTGCTCGGAGCCGCTGAGCTTTGACGCCGCTTTGACGCGCATAGCTCAGCAGCTCCGAGCGTGCTGATTGCACGGGCGGCCGCGCATGAGTCGTAGGAGCGGGGTGAGGTGAGTTGTAACTAGCTAGAGAGAAGCACGAGATGCGGCCGCTCGTCTAGAGAGAAGCGCGAGATGGGGCCACGGCCCGCGCATGCGCTGTTGGACCGGGATTCAGGTAAGGATAACGGGGGTTTCACACAGCAGGGCATCCCGATTTTGGATGCCCCGTGGGGAGGGATTTGATCGGCCCGGGAATCTTTTACATCTTTAGGGCTGATTGGGCCGGGTGTTGGTCCACTTTAATGGGGAGTGAGAGCATTAGGGACTCCCACCCCAGCCTGCACAGCCCGGGGATGCAGCCGCTCTTGCTCCCCACTGTAAACAATCAGAGCCGTTTGCCAAAATGCAAATTGGGTTTCACACAGTGGGGCATCCTGCTTTGGGATACCCCAGGGGGGCGCACAACAAATCCAGGAAATTTAAATTAAAGTGGAACAATAACCGGCATATCTTTTTTACGCAAACTGCTCTGATTGGACGAGAGCCCACACATTTGCCGTTGGACCAGGACAATGCGAGTTATTACCAGCACCCCAATCCCAAATGGGATGCCCCTTTGTGTGAAAGCCCCCAAAGCGCCGGTCCACCTTTCTCCGGTCCCATGGCGCATGCGAGGTCTCGCCAATCAGAGCCATTTGCGTAAAAATCTACGCCGGGTTTTGTTACGCTTTAATTTGAATTTCCTGGATTTGTCCTGCGCCCCCAGGGCATGCCGAAGCAGGATGCCTGTGACATCATTGTGCAGGTGGCTGTCATTGTAATCAATAGGGTGCCCGTGTGGCTCCCGCCACAGCCTAAATCTAATCTAAATGAAGTTGTCATAGCAGGTGACTCTCATTGGACACAAGCCCGCACATGCCCCGTTGGCGTATGCGCATTCCATTCAGCTTTTGCATAGCCACTCAGAGCGTCAAGTGGGATGGAGCGCACACCCCCTGCTCCTCAGCGGTTACCTGCACCAGGCTTTTCACTTGTGGAGTACGCATGAGCTGTGGGAACTGGTGGAAAGGTTTTTTTTCAGCAAACCCAGGGGGAATTTTACACTTCTGGGTATCCCAAGCCGGGATGCCCCGCAAAGAGGGAGACCACCAGCCCTAGAGTCCTATTGATGATAGGCTGGTGGTTGCTCCTCTTCAAAGTGGAACAAAACCTGTGATTTTGACTATCCCGGGTTTTGTTGACCTCCCTGCTGTGTGAAACTCCCCAGATCGGCCAGAACAACTCATCTCTTTCAGGGCCTATGGTGCATGCATGGATCTCGTCCAATCAGAGCTGTTTGCCGTGCATATTAAATATTCGGCAAACGGCTCGTTTGTGGCAATCTGAGCGAGAGTGGCCGCATCCCCTGCAGCACGTGCTCCCGCCATATAAATGGCTGGGCACAGCCCAAAGATTCTGGGGATGCTGCCACCAGTGTTTACATCAGTGAGGGAGCCAGGAAGCTGGCGAGTGCTGCGGTGACAGGGGGGGAAGGGGGGATTCACAGTGGAGCTTCCTGATCTGAGATTCCCTGGGGGAAGGCCAGCGGCCGGCCCTGGAAACTTTTAAATTCCAGGGCCATGCCTTGAGGAATTTATTCCACTTTAAAGTGAACTGCAGGCAAAGATAATTCTTACACCATTTTGTCGGGCTGCGTTTGGCACTGTCCTAAACTGGTTTCTGTTTTTCGATTGATCCAGAAATGGCCAAGATATCAGGGTTTAGAGCTTCAGCCAATGGCCTTCTCTTTTTCATCCTGCCCTCCAATCACCTCAGCAGATCGGGACAGGATTGCTGGTCCTCCCTCCTCCTTCAGATTTATCACATTGCTGTGCAGAGAGCTGATTATTAAGCAGCTCACAGATCCAAGGCCACACCCACTTTTTTTTTTTTTAAGTAAAGACCAACCATTCAAAGTTCTTGTCCTGGAGTCTTTTATAGCTGCAAGATCCTGGGGATGTGGCACTCCCTGCAGTGGAGGCGTGCTCCCACGCCCAGCCATTCAGTGATCTGAGGATGAGGCTGCTCCCTATGCAGAATCTCTGTTTGAAACAGTGATTTATGGCGTGCATTAGTAAGCAACAGCATAAAGTGCAGATTGTAGAAGATCCGCACATGCACCGTGGGATGGAAAGGAGAGTTGAGTGGGCAATCTGGGAGGTTTCACACAGCAGGGCATACCAAATCCATGCCCCAGGAAAACTGACCCAGATAGTGAAAATTCTGGCCCACTTTAAAGATCCTAAGGAAGCCAAAATCAAACAGGAAGAGGGGTCATGCCGATTGCTGACGCACCCCCAAGCCCTGTTTTACCTGCTCCTCGCTCCTTTAGTCTTACCAGGCCTCCTGCAGGCTTGACCTTGCCGTGCTGTGAGCCGAGGTGGGTCAGCAGACCTAAATCCCCCCTGGCAATGCTGCGTTGCAAAGGATCTTGTGATCCCTACCTTTTGTCCGCACCCCAATCCTTTAGACCAGGGGTATTCAACCCGCGGACCGCGGTCCGTTTCCGGACCGCGGCCGCTTGCTCTCCGGACCCCATGGCCGGCCGAGGCACAGTGGGCGGGGCAGGCGGCCGGGAGGAGAGACAGAGGGGGAGTGAGAAGAGACAGTGGGCGGGGTAGGCGGGCCGGAGGAGAGACAGCGGGCGGGCGGGCATCAAGCTGGGAGGAGAGACAGTGAGCGGGGCCGGTGGGCGGGAGCAAAGACAGGGGGTGGGGCCGGAGGGCGGAAATCCAGGGGACGGCGGACTGGTGCAGAGACGGGGGCGGGGCCGGCGGGAGGAAACACAGGGGCCGGCTGACGAGAGGAGACAGGAAGCAGAGCCGGCGAATAGGAGGAAAAACAGCGTGTGGGAAGGCAGGAGGAAAGACAGCAGGGTGAGTTATCCCATCCCATCTCTCTCTGTTCCCAGCTCTGCCTCATCCCAGCTCTCTCTGTTCCCAGCTCTGCCTCATCCCAGCTCTCCCTGTTCCCAGCTCTGCCTCATCCCAGCTCTCCCTGTTCCCAGCTCTGCCTCATCCCAGCTCTCCCTGTTCCCAGCTCTGCCTCATCCCATCTCTCTATTCCCAGCTCTGCCTCATCCCAGCTCTCCCTGTTCCCAGCTCTGCCTCATCCCATCTCTCTATTCCCAGCTCTGCCTCATCCCATCTCTCCTTTTCCCAGCTCTGCCCCATCCCATCTCTCTTTTCCCAGCTCTGTCCCATCCCATCTCTCTTTTCCCAGCTCTGTCCCATCCCATCTCTCTGTTCCCAGCTCTGTCCCATCCCATCTCTCTATTCCCAGCTCTGTCCCATCCCATCTCTCTTTTCCTAGCTCTGTCCCATCCCATCTCTCTTTTCCCAGCTCTGTCCCATCCCATCTCTCTATTCCCAGCTCTGCCCCATCCCATCTCTCTTTTCCCAGCTCTGTCCCATCCCATCTCTCTTTTCCCAGCTCTGCCCCATCCCATCTCTCTATTCCCAGCTCTGTCCCATCCCATCTCTCTATTCCCAGCTCTGTCCCATCCCATCTCTCTTTTCCCAGCTCTGCCCCATCCCATCTCTCTATTCCCAGCTCTGTCCCATCCCATCTCTCTATTCCCAGCTCTGTCCCATCCCATCTCTCTATTCCCAGCTCTGTCCCATCCCATCTCTCTATTCCCAGCTCTGTCTCATCCCATCTCTCTATTCCCAGCTCTGTCCCATCCCATCTCTCTTTTCCCAGCTCTGTCCCATCCCGTCTCTCTATTCCCAGCTCTGTGCCATCCCATCTCTCTATTTCCAGCTCTGTCCCATCCCATCCCATCTCTCTCTGTTTATTTAAAATCAGTGCACCAAGGGTAAGAGCTGTAGGCTCGACATGGTCAAACAAAAAAAAAAATGCTGTTTGTTTCCTCCCCAATGTCCAATAGATATAATGCCAGAGGGGGGACAAGCAGCCTTTATTTAATTATGCTTCTGGAATATATAGCTCCCTGGTGCGCTGATTTTAACCTACCCCCCGGTTCCGGACCTTCAGCTTGTGGCATACTGCTACAAGCGGACCTCTACAAAAAGTTCTTGAGTACCCCTGCTTTAGACTGTAAGCTTGCAAGGGCAGGGCTCTCCTTCCTATTGTCTCCTGTGCTCACAACATTTGGTTTGAACCTCGTGGCGTCTAGTTTTGTATTGTTCTCTGTACTATATGTTTACCTTGTCTGTAATCACACCTTGTAAAGCGCTACGGAAGATGATGGCACTATATACATAAACATTAATAATAATAATCATGGGAAGAACTCAAAGAAGGGCAACAAAGTTAATAAAAGGTGTGCGGGGGCTACAGTACCCTGAAAGATTGTCCAAGTTAGGTTTATTTAGTCTAGAAAAAATACCATTTTGTGAGTACTCACCTGAAAAATGGATATTGTCAGTGTGCCACACACCCCGCTTCCCCTTTAATTCTTACGATCGGGTTACTCCACCAGCAGGTGGCGACGTTGCAGGGAGAAGTCTTGAAAACGAGCCCCTTCCGGCCTATATATACCTGGGACCTCCCACTTAACACCAGTGATTTAAAAAGCAGAAAGACAAGGTACCAGGAAATCCAATGGTAACCTCAAAATAAAGAAAAGCTTCACCATATAAAGGATCCAGGATACCAAAAAGGGCGGGTGAAGCGGGGTGTGTGGCACACTGACAATATCCATTTTTCAGGTGAGTACTCACAAAATGGTATTATTCTCAGTGTGCCACACACCCAGCTTCCCCTTTAATTCTTACGATCGGGACATCCAAAAGCAGTGTCCACAAGGGATGGGTATCCGAAGGCAAAGTGAAGCATAACTTAAATGACTGCAGTCTGCAGAACTTTGCGGCCAAACACAGCATCCGCTGAGGCCCGAACATCAACCTTGTAAAACTTAGAAAAAGTATGAACAGAAGACCAAATAGCAGCCTTACAAACTTGTTTAACAGAAGCTTGGTGCTGAAAAGCCCAAGACGCTCCAACGGCGCGAGTAGAATGAGCAGTGATACGAAAAGGGGGAACTTTCCCCTTAGCAGAATAGGCCGCAATAACGGCCTGACGTATCCATTTGGTAATGGAGGATTTGGCCGGCCCCAAACCCTTCCTAGGCCCACAGGGCACAACAAAAAAGGCATCAGTTTTACGAAAAGGAGAAGTGATAATCAAATAGTACTTAACACAGCGTACTACATCCAAACAATGCAAAACCCTCTCCTTGTCATTCTTAGGCTTAGGACACAGGGAGGGAAGAACAATATCCTGATTCAAATGAAAAGCAGAAACAACCTTAGGAAGAAAGTCCGGTTTGAACCTAAAGACCACTTTGTCCTGATGCCTCTCAAAGTAGGGCGCCTGAATAGACAAGGCCGCCAACTCTGAGACACGCCGAACCAAAGTGATAGCTACCAGTCAGGGTAGACAAAGCAATATCTTGCAAAGGCTCAAAGGGAGGAAGAGCTGAAGAGCAGAAAGAACCAAATTCAACAGGAAGTAATGGTTTCCTGGGAGGCCGCACATGCGTAACCCCCTGGAAAAAAGTTTTAACTAAAGGAAGAAGAGCAAAACGCTTCTGAAAAAAGATAGATAAGGCAGAAACCTGCCCTTTCTAAGTACTCAGCTGAAGACCGGAGTCCAGCCCTGATTGTAAAAACTCCAGAATCCTGGAGACCGAAAAGACCCTACAAGGCAAGGACCTAACCTCACACCAAGCGATATAGGCTTTCCAAGTCCTATAGTAGGTGATAGAAGAAGACCTCTTTCGGGCACCAATCAGAGTCTTAATAACCGAGTCAGAAAGACCCTCCTCCAAGATGGAGGTCTCAGCGGCCAAGCCATCAAAACCAGCGTTGGTAAATTGGTGTAAGACAGCCGACCCTGAGTGAGCAGATCGGGCCGAAGAGGCAGAATGAGCTGATTCACGGTCAGCCAAATGATGTCTGCGCACCATACTCGTCTTGGCCATCTTGGGGCCACGAGAATGGCGGACACCCTTTCCAGAACCAGCTTCCGTACCACCCAGCCTAGCATGGGTATCGGAGGAAACAGGTACAGAAACCCCGGGTCCCCCCAGCTCAGGGATATGGCTTCCGCCGCCAGAGCCAGAGGATCCTGGGAGAGCGACACAAAGATCGGGAGCCTGCAATTGTGACGAAAGGGAAACAGGACCACCTCCGGTGTCCCCCACCGGAGCGGACTGCAGACTGCCGAGAGACAAGGAACATGTGCCTTCGCCCAGGTCAGGATCAGGGACACCACTCTGAGGGCACCCAGACTGCAAGTCCCTCCCTGATGATTGATGTAAGCAACCGCTGTTTGATTGTCCGAGCGAAGCTGAACCAGAAGGCCCAGACCCTGATGAGACAAAAGAGCAAGAACCAGACGGAAGGCTCTCAGCTCCAGAACAGACGGCCGAGGGTTGGAAAGAAGGACCCAAGCCAACTCCTGAATCAGACAAATTTTGGACTGAGTGAGAAACACCCTGTGTTGACCGGAATCCGACCGCATTCCCAGAAAGGACACCACCCTGGCCGGAGCAAGGGAGGACCTGGGAAGGTTGAAAAACTTCAGATGCAGGACGGGGCAAGCCGACCCGTCCTTCTTGGGGGCTGCGAAGAGAATGGAGTAAAAACCGAGGTCCACCTCTAAACGCGGCACCGGCTGGATGCCCGCCATTTCCAGGAAAAACAGTGAAGGAGGGCGAGACTCGAACTCCGGATTGTAACCGGGCGACACCCCCTCCCAGATCTATGTGTCCGGAATCTCGCAGCCTTAAACCAGGGAGAAGTGTTGCAATCGTCCCCCCACCTGCACAGGTGTGGGCAGCCCCTCATTGCTGAGCGGGCTTAGCAGTAGGTTTGGGCTTGGCGCCCCAGGACTGATCGGGACGGCCCGACCTCTTCCCCGGGACCAACCTACACCCCCGGTAACGGGAAGGGAAGCCCCTCTGCCCGCTCTGGCTCCTCGAAAGGAGGGACTAAAGGAACTCGCACCCTGAAAGGAGCGACGAGGCCTCTTGAATTGAGGCAACTTACCATCCTTGGTAACAGCATCCAATTTCTCGCCAAAAAGGCGTAAACCTAAGAAAGGTAGCGCTGTAAGCGCCCTTTTAGAGTTAAGGTCCGCCGTCCACTGGCGCAGCCATATAGACCGACGAATAGCCACCAGCAATGCCGCTTTCCTGCTACTCGTCGCAAGAGCATCGTCCTGAGCGGTCAGGACAAAAGAAACAAACGACTCACACTGCTTGAGAGAACTAAACATATCACAAGTGGGATCAAGATCTGCGTGCAGATCCCTAATAATGGATCTATCTGCCAGCAGAAGAAGCGCCGAAGCACAAATTGGCCGTAGTGTCGACCCGGCACTGATAAAACCATGGCGAGCCAATTGATCAATCCGACGATCCTCACCATCCTTAATGGTAGTGGTGTCAGAAAAGTGCAACGCAGCCGAGCCAGTCAGCCCTAACACAGGGGTATCGACGTCGGGGGGCACTGACCAAAGCTTCACCAAGTCCTCCGGAAAGGGATAACGCTTATCCCAATTAGGAGGAGTTCCAACCAGGCGCGCGGGTTGTTCCCATTCCTTAAGGACAACCCTCTCAAAGTGCTGTTGCCTGGGAATCACCAAACGTGGCTGGGGTACGTCAAACAACTCACTCTTTGGCAGAGGGACCACCGCAGGTGGATCCAAGGCCAAAACTTTAAACATTTGAGCCAAAATGGAAGGAGTGTCAATGGACACCCCCACAGCCTGATCACCAGCAGTGTCAAACAATAGCTGGTCTGCAGGCTCATCCGACTCCTCAAGGAGTTCCCCCTCCTCATCAGGGGGACAAATCGGACCAATCCAAAAATTCAGGTACCTCACCCTCTGAAGCAGGCACTGCCGGAGAAAGGTGCTTCCGCTTTGCCGTAGCCTTCTGAGCCACTGAAGCGGAAATTATTTTCTTGAGGTTGGCCAACCGCGCATGCACCCCGGAATGCGAATCCCCATTTTTGACAATGTCACACGGGGTCCGGAATAGGTTGGGGGGGATAGGAGATGACTGAAGTTGCGAGGAGCCAGAAGCCGGAGCAACGGACTGGCGCGCAATGTTCTGCCTTGCACATGGAACGCATAATATGACATCATCGCCTGGGAGCGGAGCCCCACAACCCCCACACAGCCTGGATAGCCCCGAAGAGCCATTTCCGGTAACGTTGGAAGCCTCCATATGGTGAATTTGTGGTATTCGCAAACCCAAGGTTTTACGCATTAAGCAACCCGGGATGCCCTTTTGTAATTAAAGTCCCGGAAGTGGGAGGATTTTTTAAGCCTAGGAAAATCCCAATTTAGAGACTAAGACTAGCCAGGTATAACAGACCGGGAGAGCCACTGCAGTGAGGGGATCCCAGAATCTGTGGGGGAAAAAGAGACCACAGTCAGTCCCCCAACCAGTATGCACCACATTCATACATAACCAACAAGGCAAACATATATGAATAGTTTAAACATCATGAATAAAATATACATGACACATGCTATTTCAAGGCAAAGCCAGAGAGTACATCAATAACAAATAAGAGTATATACCTGCATAAATATATGCAATATATATATATATATATATATATATATATATATATTATATACACACACACATATAACCACACATACATACACACACCTAAATACAGGCATTTGACCCATACATAAGCAGAAGTGCCCCAGGAAAAAACGCTATACATGGCAGGCAATAACAAAGTACAAGGACGGCCCCACGTGCGCGATGGTGGGGACCGTTTACCTCTACAGCTCAAGCCGCACTGGACCTCTTCCCCCACCGGCTTCAGCACACCTGTCCGGCCCGGCCACGCCCCCTTGATCACCCCTTGACCCCCCCAGTGACGCGGCTCACCCAATGGCGAGACCGCAAGCAAAAAAGGGGGGAAATTTGAAAGTGCAACACAAACAAAGGCCCCAGCAGCCCAAGCTACGCGCCGCCACCACAGCGCTGACCCTGCCAAAGCACTTCCACACATAACACTAAGTAAAGCACCTCATGCAACACGCACTCCCCCCCCATTTAGCGAAGGGAGAAGGGACCTAGCGGGAGAAAGTGGCCAAAGGGAACATCGGGACAGGGGCATCCCAAATCCGGATCACCATGCCGGATAGCCACATTGCCCCACACGTGGGGTCGAGCGGAGGAGATAAGCTCCTAGGCACCTAAAGTGCCATCTACCTTTGCCCAGCCAGCAGCCTAGGCTGGGAGGCTTCCGTTTAACTAGGCATAAACAACACAATAGAACTGGGCAGAAATAGACCAAAAGGGGATGCCGGGTTTGACCCCGGCTACCTGCAAGCAGGAGACTTCTTTCTTCTGTCTTGTCGCCTCATGCAGAGAGAAAATACTGGTGTTAAGTGGGAGGTCCCAGGTATATATAGGCCGGAAGGGGCTCGTTTTCAAGACTTCTGCCTGCAACGTCGCCACCTGCTGGTGGAGTAACCCGATCGTAAGAATTAAAGGGGAAGCGGGGTGTGTGGCACACTGAGAATAAGACGATTGAGGGGTGATCTAATGACTATGTATAAATATATTTGGGGTCAATACAAATCTATTCATACCCCGGAGTGTAACCATAACCCGAGGGCATCCACTAAGGTTAGAGGAAAGGTGCCTTTTCCACCGACATAGGAGGGGATTCTTCTCTGTAGGAACTCGCTGCCAGAGGAGGTAGTAATGATGGATACAGTAAAAAGTTCAAAAGTGGCCTGGATGCCTTCCTTGCATGTAACATTTCCAGCTATGGCTACTAGACCACTGGAAGGAGATGAATAGGCTGAACTGGATGGACTAAAGTCCTTATTCAGCCGCACATACTATGTTACTATGTCAACTCACTCTTGGGGTGACCACTTATTCTGCAAACGATGTGTAGTTATAGCGATGACCCCGCCCCCTTCTATAACTCACCACGCTGCCAAACGCGGTGCTGGAGCCGTACGGCCGGATGACCAGGGGGATGTCCAGGAAGGTATCGATCCGCCAGCTCTCGTAGCCACACTCCAGGCAGCGGACATAGTCCTTCAGCTTGCCCTGATACAGCTGATTGATGAGATCCGCCTGCAGAAGAGAGAGGGGGGGGGGATTATACTGCACCCGCATCAAGCAAAGCAAATACAGACACTGCCATGCCAATGCTAGAAATGGCGCAGCCGGGTGTCATGGGTCATGTGATGTGAGCTACGTGCAGGAGCAGGAGCCCTTATCCTGCAGGAAATAGCGTGTTTCCGCAAAAATAGATGCAATAGGGCTTATATTCAGAGAATGGCTTTTTATTTTATAAACAATCTACATTTATTGATGGAGCTTCATTCCTGGTCTCTGCACATCTTCACAGTATGACACAGGCTTTCGCGCAGATGCCACATGCAGGACACCTACCTGCCGTCCGGGTCCCTCCCAGTTCAGAGCCCCAGAGGAAGAGAATCAGTCGGCCCTGGAGTTTCATTTTTGAGGGTAGGGCTTATATTTAAAGCATCCTCAAAAATCCTTCTAGGGCTTATTTTGAGGGTAGGGCTAATTTTAAGGGAAACTGGCTAGAAGATTTATACATACATTTATAGAAGGGAAAGGAGTGCTAGGGGGCCCGGCAGTACCTATCTACACTTTTGTGTCAGCCCGGGGCGTCCGGGGCCCACCAGCAGAACTAGCTCTGTAAGCCCACACCCACATTTGAGTATTACCAACTTATATTCAGGGCCCATGCAGATTATGCCAGACTGTATTATATGTTTTTTTGTGATGAAGGCCTATAAAAATACATTTCTCACCTGTAGAATTGGTTTTGCCCATGTCCAGTCTGGGCCATCCCAATCTATTTACATGTGGGTAGTCCGCCACTAGGTGGTGCAGTTACTGCAAGATCCAGAGCTGTAACTCCTCCCAGCCCCCAGCCCCTATAAAAAGAGCCGTCTCCATAGAGTTCCCAGAATGTCAAAAAGCAGTAAATGAGACAGGCCGGGAGGCGAAGAAAACGAGTTAACTCACATAGCCTTAGCATGTACTCTCTCCACAAAAAATGACATCAGTCCAATACAAAATAGATTATCACCATAACAGGCAAACAAGAGGTAATGAACCAGGGGCGGGGTAGGGAAATCCCGGAGTGGACATAGGCAAAACCAATTCTACAGGTGAGTACTCACAGAATTGTATTTTTCCCTATGTCCAGTCCATGCCGTCCCAATCCATATACATGTGGGACATCCAAAAGCAGTGTCCAATATAGGGCGGGGTCCCCAGAGCGGAAAGCATGTAGTTCATTTCACTACCGCCTGAAGCACCTTTCGGCCAAAAGCAGCGTCAGCTGAGGCCCTAACATCAACCTTGTAAAACTTAGTAAAGGTATGAACAGAAGACCAGGTAGCAGCCTTACAAACTTGTTCAACAGAAGCCTGGTGCTGAAAAGCCCAGGAAGCACCAATAGCTCTAGTAGAATGAGTTGTAACACGAAAAGGGTAATCCTTCCCCTTGGCAGAGTAGGCTTGTACCACCGCCTGTCTAATCCACTAACAGAGTTGACTTGGCCGGAGGCAAACCCTTTCTAGAACCTTCAGAGAGAACAAAGAGAATCCGACTTCCTGAAGGATTCAGTCGCAACCAGGTAGTACCTAATGGCTCTGACCACATCCAAGGCATTCTTTAGAATAAGACGGTTCTGGACACAGGGAAGGCAAAACAACTCCCTCATTAAGATGAAAAGGAGAAACGACCTTAAATCAGGCCTAAAGCGAAAAACTACCTTATCCTTATGCCGCTCAAGGTAGGGAGGCTTCATACAAAGAGCGGCCAGTTCTGACATCCGGCGCACCGAGGTGATGGCAACCAAAAAATACAATTCTGTGATTACTCACCTGTAGAATTGGTATTATACGTATACAGCACGTCCTGTTCCAGAATATTCCTTACACATGGGTAATACATCCACAAGATGGCGCTGGACTGCAGAAAGACAGCTTGTGGCTCCTCCCGGCCCTATATAAGTCAGGGACCTCACACAAAATCCCCAGTATTTACAAGCAGTTAACAAGAAGCCGGGAACAATAACTTCAAAAAATGAACATATGAACAATCACCATACAGAGGTAACTAAGCATAATGATAACAAGGGTGGGGTGGAACAGGACGTGCTGTATACGTATAATACCAATTCTACAGGTCAGTAATCACAGAATTGTATTATTCTAAAGTATACAGCACGTCCTGTTCCAGAATATTCCTTACACATGGGACATCCAATAGCAGTGTCCGTAAGGTAGGGTGGGATCCCCAAAAGTAACAGCAGACAGTTTAAACCACTGCCGCCTGCAGAACTTTGCGACCAAAAGCAGCATCAGCTGAGCCCTTAACATCAACCTTGTAAAACTTAGAAAAAGTATGAACAGAAGACCAAGTAGCGGCCTTGCAAACTTGTTCAACAGAAGCTTGGTGCTGAAAAGCCCAAGAGGCACCAATAGCACAAGAAGAATGAGCAGTAAGGTGGAACGGAGGCTCCTTCCCCTTAGCAGAATAGGCCTGTACCACAGCCTGACGGATCCACTTGCTGATAGAGGACCGAGCTGGAGCCAGACCTTTCTTAGGTCCAGACGGGAGCACAAAAAAAGCATCAGTCTTCCTGAAGGATTCAGTAGCCACCAAATAGAACTTCAGAGTTCTGACCACAACCAGAGAATGTAAAACCCGCTCCTTAGGATTACTAAGATTAGGGCAAAGAGAAGGCAACATAATGTCCTGATTGAGATGAAAAGCAGACACAACCTTAGGCAGAAAATCTGGCTTAAAACGAAACACCACCTTGTCCTGGTGTCTCTCAAAGTAAGGGGGTTTAATGGAAAGCGCCGCCAACTCAGAAACACGCCTAACAGAAGTGACAGCCACCAAAAAGGCTACCTTAAGAGTCAATATGGACAAAGAGCCCTCACGCAAAGGCTCAAAGGGAGACCCTTGTAATGCAGATAAGACCAAGTTCAAATCCCAGACTGGTAACATAGGCTTACGTGGCGGACGCACGTGAGTAACCCCCTGGAAGAAGGTCTTGACCAGACGATGGTGAGCAAAGGATCTTTGGAAGAATGTGGCCAAAGCAGAAACATGACCTTTGAGGGTACTAAGCTGAAGACCCAAATCCATACCATGTTGTAAAAATTCCAGAATCCTGGGGATAGAAAACACCCGACATGGAAGCAACTTAGACTTACACCAGTCAATGTAAGCATGCCATACCCTATAGTAGATGGATGACGAGGACTGCTTCCTAGCCCGAATCATAGTATGAGGCAGCCCCTTCTCCATCAGGATGGAGGTTTCAGCAGCCAGGCCGTCAAAGCCAGCGTTTGTAAATTGGGATGGCGTAGCTGCCCGAGTGAGCAGGTCTGGATCCTTGGGCAGAGCATACTGATCTATTGCCAACTGCACAACGTCTGCAAACCACACCCTTCTTGGCCAACGGGGGGCCACCAGAATGGCTGGCTCCCCTTCCTGAGCAATCTTGCACTACACCCTGCCCAGCAGCGGGAAAGGAGGAAACACATAGAGAAGCTGAAAGCTCTTCCAAGCCATTGCTAGAGTATCCGTGGCCAAGGCCAGAGGGTCCCGGGACAGAGAGACAAAGACTGGAAGCTTGTGATTGTGACGGGACGCAAACAGATCCACATCTGGCTGACCCCAACGGTGGCACAGGGAGTGAAACACCCTGCTGCTGAGAGACCATTCTCCCAGACGAGAAGTCCCCCTGCTGAGGGAGTCTACATCCAGATTCTCCACCCCCAGGATGTACACGGCTGAAATGCAGGGAACATTCTCCTCCGCCCAAGACAGTATCAGGGACACTTCCTTGAGAGCCCTCTTGCCCCGGCTCCCTCCCTGATGATTGATGTAGGCAATCGCCATCTAGTTGTCCGAGCAGACCTGAACCGCCCGATCTCGAAGGGGTGGAGTCAGTTGGGCGAGAACCAACCTTATCGCCCTCAATTCCAGAATGTTGATAGGGGTGTAGGCCTCCTGAGGGCCCCACTGGCCCTGGAATTTCAGGGATTTCCAGAAGCCCCCCCAACCCGTCAGGCTGGCATCTGTGGTGACTGTCTCCCAGCACCGGGGCCAGAAAGGATCTGCCCACCAACAGGTTTCTTGAGTCCAGCCACCCCGAGAGAGACCGTCTTGGCCAGGGGGGACAGAACCAGCACCTGATCCAGGGACCGAGGGTCCTGATCCCAAACTGACAAGAGATGAATTTGAAGGGGTCTCATGTGAAACTGAGCGTATGGAACTGCCTCGAAGCAGGACACCGTCAGTCCCACCAACTGCATCCCCTGCCGGATAGAGGGATGGGGGAAGACAGAAGATGCCTGGCTAGGGCCTGAAGATTCTCCACCTTCTACTGAGGTAGAAGGATCTTGACCTGACATGTATCCAGAGTCATGCCCAGAAAGGACCTCACCATTGAGGGTGACAGGAAAGACTTGGGGTGGTTGATCACCCAGCCGAAGGACTCCAGAGTGGACACCACCAGCTGAATATCCAGCTCGGCCTGCTGGAAGGACTGAGAAGTGATGAGAATGTCGTCTAAGTAAGGCAGGATGCGGATGCCTTGAGATCTCAGCAGAGCCAGTACGCCCGACAGCACCTTGGTGAATACCCTGGGAGCCGAGGTGAGACCAAAAAGGTAAAGTCACAAATTGATAGTGCTGATCCTCCAGAGCGAACCTGAAGAATCTCTGATGACCTGGAAAGATTGATACATGAAGGTAAGCGTCTTTGATGTCTACAGAGGTCATGAAGTCTCCCGGGCGCAGGGAATTGACAGCTGAGTGCAGAGTCTCCATGCGAAAGTGTCTGGATCTGACAAATTTGTTGAGGACCCATCTTTTTTGAGAACAATGAAAAGATTGGAATAGTAGTCTCTACCCCTTCCCCTCAAAGGCACCTGCAGATGACCCCCGACTCCAGAAGGTTTTGGACAGCAAGGCACAGACCCTAAGCGGACAGGGGGTTTTGAGCCATTCGGGATTTGATGAATCTTGGGGGCGGCCAGGCAGCAAACTCTATCTTGTAACCGGAGGACACTATCTCCTGAATCCACCGGTCTGAGACGTGAAGCCTCCAGACGTGAGCAAAGAGCCGGAGCCGTCCCCCTACCAGGATGGGTGAGGGCGCCCCTTCATGCCTGAGGGGGCTTGGGAGAGGATTTTGGCTTGGGACCACAGGAGAGGCCAGGACAGCCACGTCCTCTGCCCCTTCCCCAGTGATCTCCTTGGAGCCCAGTAAAAGAGACTCCTCGGCCAGTTCTGGAATTATGGAAGGATGGGAGAAAGGCACCCATTCCCCGAAAGGACCGGGACGGCCTCCTACGTTGAGGTAACCTGCCACCCCCGGCAAACAAATCCAAGCGCTCCCCAAAGAGACGCAGGCCCTTGAAAGTGAAGCCAGTGAGGGCTTTCTTAGCAGCTACCCATTGACGTAGCCAGACAGAGCGGCGTATAGCCACCAATAAGGCAGACGTTTTACCACACATTCTAATGGCATCATCCATAGCAGACAGAATATATGCAATAAATTCTTCACAAAAGCAGTAGAGATCTATACTCTTCTCTACCCGCTTCCTCAAGAGACTCTTGAGCACCCCTTTAATGGCAATAGACGTGATAGCAGAGGCACAAATCGGGCGCAGAACCGTCCCCACACAGGCAAAGGCGTGACAGGCCAGTTGGTCCAAGCGCCGGACTTCCCCATCCCGTAGGGTAGTAGTATCAGGATAATGCATGACAGATGTATTGGACAACCCGAGAACGGGTGCATCCACCTCGGGAGGACATGACCAACACTTGACAACATCAGCAGGAAAGGGATACCTCTTGTCCCAGCTCTTAGACACTCCTGGCAGCTTGCTAGGCCGTTCCCATTCCTTGAGCACTAGATTATTAAAGTGAGACTGCTCAGGGAACTCCCAGCGTGGCTTAACCGTATGAAAAAGCTCGCCCTGCTGCTGCGGGGCCACTGCCAGGGGAGAAATACAAAGCACAAAAATATGACTCAGCAGCCTGTCAGTGTCACCAGGGGACCACGGGTCTTCCCCAAAAGGAGTCCCAGTACTACTGTAAATCTTAGGTTGGTCCTCAGAAGATTCTGAATCAGAATATAATTCCTCCTCCTCAAGGGGATAAGGGCCCTTGTCTTCTGCAGGGAAGAGGGAAACCGCGGGTGATAAATGCCGCTTCTTAGCAGAAACCTTACGCGGGGCAGACCCAGCAAGATGTTTTTCAATGCTGGCCACCCGTGTAGCTAAATCAGGTTGAGAATCCCCGCTATCATGCCCCTTGGAGGGGGTCAGATGTAAGCGTGGGGGGGTAGGCGAAGCCCGAGGGGGCGCCGCACCAGTAGCAGGCAACCCATGCTGCAGTGCAAGCACCTGCTGGGGGCAGGGTACACACACCCTGACATCATCACTTATAGGGGATACTTCACATACAACACATAGCCGGGCTTGTCCCGAAGGAACCCCAAGCACATTATCCCCAGAAGCCTCCATATGGTGATTATAGTGGCACAAAAGTGCAATATAGGGTTAACGCTAATTATAGCAACCCGGGATGCCCCAAAAGCCCGCTAGGGATGTGGGAGATATAATAGAATAGCCCAAACCGGGAGAAACCAAAGTGAGTTCTACTCGCCTTAAAGACATAAGAAGACATCCCCGTAAGAATACAGTAAATATATATAGATATACATAACAATCCACCCAGCAGGGGCACTCACGGACCGCGGTAGGAAACAGACACGCAGCACAAGGGAGGCAAAAATACAGTTCTGCGAGTACTCACCTATAAAACGGGTATTATGAGTGTGCCATACACTCCACTTCGGTCTTCATGACATCTGGGTAATCTCCAGTAGAGGGCGAACTTCTGCAGAGATAAATATGCAAAAAAGAATATCCCTCCCGGTCCATATATACCTGGGACCTCCCACCAATTCCCCAGTGTATAAAAGCAGTAAAGGGACCAGGAAGAATCAAATATAACCGTAACAATCAAAACCAATGATTCACCATATAAAAGCCCCAGAATACCTGAAAAAAACAAGGGTGGGGCGAAGTGGAGTGTATGGCACACTTATAATACCCGTTTTAAAGGCGAGTCCCCCAAAAACGGTATTATTCTAAGTGTGCCATACACTCCACTTCGGACTTCATGACATCTGGGACATCCAATAGCAGTGTCCGTCATGGGTGGGAATCAGAAACAGTAAAGAATGTACCAACTCAAACCACTGCAGCTTGCAGAACCTTGCGGCCAAAAATAGCATCCGCTGAAGCCCGCACATCAACCTTGTAAAACTTGGAAAAGGTATGAACGGAAGACCAAGTAGCAGCCTTACAAACTTGTTCAACAGAAGCCTGGTGCTGGAAAGCAGAAACCACCTTAGGAAGAAAATCCGGCTTAAAAACGAAAAACCACCTTATCCTGGTGTCTTTCAAAGTAAGGGGCCTGAATCGACAGGGCCGCCAACTCAGAGACACGCCGGACAGAGGTAATAGCCACCAAGAAAGCAACCTTCTAAGTGAGAACCGAAAGAGCAATATCCTGTAACGGCTCAAAAGGAGGACCCTGCAGAGCCGAAAGAACCAAATTCAAATCCCAAACAGGGACTACAGCCTTCCGAGGGGGCCACATATGCGCGACCCCTTGGAAAAAAGTCTTAACCAGCGGGTGTAAAGCAAAAGACCTCTGGAAGAAAACCGACAGAGTAGAAACCTGTCCTTTCAAAGTACTAAGCTGGAACCCAAGATCCAGATTATGCTGAAGAAACTCCAAAATCCTGGGTATAGAAAAAAACCCTGCAAGGCAAGGCCCTAGCCTCACACCAATCAATATAGGACCTCCAAGTCCTATAGTAAATGTCAGAAGAGGACCGCTTCCTAGCCCTAATCAGGGTCTGAACAACAGCCTCAGACAAACCTTCCTCTTTCAAGATGAAGGTTTCATCAGCCGAGCCGTCAAAGCCAGCGTTTGTAAATTGGGGTAAAGTAGATGACCCTGAGATAGCAGGTCCAGCAGCAAGGGAAGCCGTTACTGGTCTACGGCCATCCTTACAACGTCTGCGTACCAAACCCTTCTTGGCCACCTTGGAGCCACCAGAATCGCTGGTGCCCCTTCTAGAACCAGTTTGCGAACTACCTTGCCCAGCATGGAGACAGGTGGAAACAGGTACAGAAAACCCAGGTCCTTCCAAGCCAGTGACAAGGCATCCACTGCCAAAGCCAGGGGATCCTGAGAAAGAGACACAAAGGCCGGAAGTTTGTTATTGTGCCTCGAGGCAAAGAGATCCACCTCCGGAGTCCCCCACTTGCGGCAAAGATCCAGAAAAACCTTGGGGTTGAGAGACCACTCTCCGTGGCGAGAGGATCCCCTGCTCAGGGAATCCGCCTCCGTATTCTCCACTCCCGGAATGTAGACTGCCGAAAGGCAAGGAACATTGCTCTCCGCCCAGTGCAGGATCAGAGAGACTTCCCTGAGGGCACTATTGCTGCGAGTCCCTCCTTGGTGATTTATGTAAGCCGTTGTCCGAACGCACCTGAACCAGAAGGCCCCGTAACAGTGGGGTCAGCCGAGCCAGAACCAGTCAAATGGCTCTGAGCTCCAATACATTGATGGGGGTGTGAGCCTCCTGGGGACCCCACACCCCTCTGAACTGATGACTCTTCCAATAACTTCGCCAGCCCGACAGGCTGGCATCGGTGGCAACTGTCTCCCAACAAAGGACCAGAAAGGATCTGCCCTTCACCAGATTGCTCGAGTCCAGCCACCACCAAAAGGACTGCCGAACTCTGGGAGACATCCTGAAAGGTTGATCCAATGACTGCGGGCTCCTGTCCCAATACGTCAATAGGAGAAGTTGAAGAGATCTCATGTGAAATTGTGCAAACGGCACCGCCTCGAAGGAGGACACCATCAGACCCACCAGTTTCATCCCCTGTCGGATAGAGGGACAAGGACTGGCCAGAAGAAGACGGACCAGGCCCCGAATCCCCTGCACCTTGGTCTGGGGCAGAAACACTCTGGCCCGACTGGTATCCAGATTCATGCCCAGAAATGAAATCACTAGAGACGGGGAGAGAGAAGACTTGGTGCGGTTGATCACCCACCCGAACGGGTCGACACCACCTGGTGGGTGTCCAGTTCCGTCTGATGAAGGGAAGAAGCTGAAATCAACAGATCGTCCAGATAAGGCACAATGCGAATGCCCTGAGATCTGAGCAGAGCCATTACGCCCGCCAAAACCTTGGTGAAGACCCTCGGTGCCGAGGTCAGACCGAAGGGAAGAGCTATCAATTGATAATGTTGATCCTACACCGCAAACCGGAGGAATCTCCGATGTGCCTGAAAAATCGGAACATGCAGATACGCATCCTTGATGTCTATGGATGTCATAAAATCCCCTTGGTGAAGGGAATTGATAGCTGAGCGCAGAGTCTCCATGCGGAACTTTTTGGCTCTGATAAACCTGTTGAGAACCTTGAGATCTAGAATGGGTCTCACCGAACCCTCCTTTTTGGGAACCATGAAAAGGTTGGAGTAGTAACCCCTGCCTCTTTCCAACAGAGGCACCGGGCATATAACCCCCATGTCCAGAAGGTTTTTTACTGCTAACAGGAGCCCCTGTGCAGCCTGAGGGTCCGAGGGCACCCAAGACCTTAAGAATCTTGGGGGCGGCCAGTACTCGAACTCCAGTTTGTACCCGGAGGAGACCACTTCCAAGATCCAATTGTCTGTGACCTCCCGGGCCCAGACCTGGAAGAAGAGCCGCAGCCGTCCCCCCACCCTTGCGGGTGAGGGCGCCCCTTCATTGCTGAGCGGGTTTAACGGCAGGCTTGGGCTTGGAACCCCAGGCAGCCGCGGGACGTGCCCGACCTCTGCCTCTGTTCCAGGACGAGCCCCTGACACCTGAGAAGGCCAGACCCCTAGACGCTCTGGCCCCTCGAAAGGAAGGAGTGAACAAGCCCGCCCCCCGAAAGGGACGGCGCCGTTTCCTCCGCTGAGGTAACTTACCTCCTTTAGCAACAGCATCCAATTTATCTCCAAACAGCCGCGCACCCAAGAAGGGGAGAGCTGTGAGCGACTTCTTGGCTCCAACGTTCGCTGTCTACTGACGGAGCCAGACCAGTCTGCGCATGGCCACCAGTAAGGCTGACGTCCTACTACACGACAATGGAGGCTTCCATCGCAGCCATGACAAAATCCATGAACAATTCGCATTTCTTAAGTATAGCGAACTCAGCGCCATCTGGATCAAGCTGAGCGTTATTCAGCCAGTCCCTGATAAGAGAACTGGTAGCAAGCGACACCAGGGCAGATGCACTAACAGGCCGCAGGGCCGAGCACACGATGGCAAATGAGTGGCACGCCATCTGATCAAGGCGCTTATCCTCGCCATCCTTAAGGGAGGTGGCGTCAGGGGTGTTCAGCACAGAAGAGTTGGTCAAACCTAACACAGGCGCGTCGACCTCGGGAGGAGAAGACCAGCAGTTGACCGCCTCCACCGGAAAAGGATACTTCTTATCCCATCCCTGAGGCACACCAGGAATGGCCTCTCCCATTCTCTAAGTATCAGCGCATCAAAATGACCCTGGGTAGGGAATTCTAGACGGAGCTTGTGGGCCCAAAAAAATTCCCCCTTCTTAAGAGGGGGCGCCTCAGGCGGATCAATATCCAACACCTCCAATAAAAGTGACAAAACAGTGGCCGTATCTACGGCATCCCCCAGCACCTGCCCGACATTGGAATTCCCAGGCTGACCATAGTCAGCCTCTGAATCCTGATACAATTCCCCCTCCTCTAACGGGGAATAATCGGACAAATCAGCGGACTCGTGGTCAATATCCCACAAAGGCTGGGCCGACGACAACTGTCTCTTTTTAGCCTGGGCCTTCTTGCCCACTGTGCTAGCAATCATTTTCTCTACGCTGGCCAACCGAGCCCAAACATGAGAAAGCGACTCCCCACTGGTACCAATGTCACTTGTGGTACGGATCAGGTGGTGAGGGGAAGGCGATGAAGCGGGAGGAGCCGACCCAGAAGGCTGGGTACCAGACTGCCGCGTTATGGCCTTTTGTGCGCATGGTACACAGATCAGCACATTCTCCCCCGTAAGGGATACCCCGCACCCCACACATGGCCCGGATTGTCCCAAAGGGATCCCAGGCCCGGTATCCTGCAGAGCCTCCATATGGTGAATTTTTGTGGTCAGTCGCAAGACCGCAGGGAATTACGCATAAGCAACCCGGGATGCCCCTTAAAAGTTCCGGTGGGAGGATTTTTGGGTGGACAATTTTTTATAACTAGGGACTCTAGGACCAGGAGGGACCCCTTAATATACACATATACAGGGCAACCTGTAACACATAAAATAAGCAACATAAGAGCAGAGCAGCGTAAAAAATGCAATAGCATTTGATCTTGCAGCCACACAAACACACACACACGTTTGAGACCAGTGGGCCCCCCCCCCCCCCACACACACACAAGCTAAGGAGATGGCCATCAGGCCCTTACCACCACGAAGTGCAAAGCGGCCTGCCATAGAGGATGGCCCCCACGCAGCCTCGTGCCTGAGAAGGGAGAGCAGGGGGAGGGCAGGCCAGCGCAGAACGCGCGTTTGCCCAGGCAACGCCCCCCTCCCAGCAGCGCAGACCACTAGACAACGAGCACTGTAATCGCGCCAAATAAGGGGGCCGGGCCGGGCTCTCGGCGTGGCAGTGTTAGCCCCGCCCCCTTATTTGGCGCGATTACAGTGCTTCCCGTACGCAGCCTGAGGGGGAGAAGCTCCCCCAGGCTGTAGTCAGACCCTGTTAGCCAGTAAGCATCAAGCACTCACACAAACACACACACAAGTTTAACACTCAGCACCCCCCCCCCCCCCCCCCCCCCCGGAGGGGAATAAAGGACCCGGAAGTGGGGGGGGGAATCCAGCCAGGAGCAGGCCATAAGCCTAACGGGACAGGGCATCCCACACCTCCTGCTGCACCCATAGGGTGCTCCTACCTTCACCAGGACCCGCAGCCTAAGCTGGGAGGCTCAATACAGGGTAATTTAGAAGGGTCCTGGCAGTAATAGGGATAATAGAAGGCCGGGCGCGAGCCCGGCTTACCTGTAAGCAAAGAAGTCCTCATCTTCTGTCTTGTCGCCTTCTCTGCAGAGAAGAAACTGGGAATTAGTGGGGGATCCCAGGTATATATGGACCAAAAGGGGCTTTCTTTTTTGCATATTCATCTCTGCAGAAGTTCGCCCTCTACTAGAGATAACCCAGATGTCATGAAGACCGAAGTGGAGTGTATGGCACACTTAGAATATGGCGTCCGCATATACCTCGAGGGCAGAAGTGATGCGGAAAACATCATCCGCAGAGTCCGCCTCCCCCCGAAAAGCGCGAATCGCGCCCACATGATCCCGCTGTAAGGAAGTTAACTGAGAGTCTGTCCCGCGGCGCCTCCGCGCACTCACTGGCGGCCGTTCCTCCAGCGACGGTCATGCGCGTGCATGTTCCTTTTATGTCCCTCGGCGGCGCTGCTCCCAGCGCATTCGTCGGGGCAGATTTAAAGGGACCAATCCTGGTCCAGGGATCCTCTGCTCTGGGGAGGTCAGGGACCGGACAGCTTGACTGGCCAGGGCGGTCCAGTCCCTGGGTGTTCTCCTATCAGGGGCAAGATCGTGTGTTGCACCAATCAGCACATTCCCCTTCCCATTGGCCAGCCACCATTTAAATATTTTCCTGCCCGGACCTCCAGCGCCCGTTATAGCCATTTACTAGCTTGGGTGTGCTTCTGAATCTCGTCTTAGTGTTTTTGATCCGGCTTCGTCCTTGACTACTCCTGCTCGCTGCCTGAACCGACCTTCTGCCTGTCTGACCTTGTTTCTGCTTAACCCCTTGGATACCGCGCTTCTGTGATTACCCGGCCTTGACCCTTGCCAGTCCCGACTACTCTCTGCCTTGCCCCTTGGTTTTGACGTTTACGGACTCTTGTGCAGGAACTCCTGTTTTGGGATACCCCGCAGTTCATCCGTCTTTATCGTAAGCCAGCAATCTTTGCGCCAGTAAGTCCTGGGGGCAACCGAGTCTGGAGAGGCATAACCCGTGTCTCCAGCAAGCGGGGGCTTGTCTATAGGCACAAGAGGCAGTGGAGATTGGGGATTGTTGGCTCACGAGAGAAGGGTGTCCAGCGGTCCCTGACAGTATAACGGGCCATAACTATGGACCAAATATTGAAGCAGGTGCAGGCCTTGACTGCGGCCGTTGAGCACCTGGCTCATCGAGTGGCGGCCCAGGAGAACCGTCCAACTCCTATCAACCCTGTCCCTCTGGGGGCACCGGCCGTCCATCCTGTGGAACCCAAGATCCCATTCCCCGATAAGTTCTCTGGGGATAGAAGCAAGTTTTCCAATTTTCGGGATACCTGCAAACTTTATTTTCAACTCCGCCCACACTCCTTTGGCTCCCAAGAACAACGTGTGGGCCTGGTCATCTCCCTCCTGCAAGGGGACCCTCAGTCCTGGCCATTCGGCCTGTCACCTCAGGACCCAGCACGGCAATCGGTCAATGTGTTTTTTTCAGCTATGGAAATTCTTTATGATGACCCAGATCGGGGTGCCACTGCGGATGTCAAACTTCGTTCCTTGCGACAGGGTCGCCGGAAGCCTAAGGAGTATTGTTCCGAATTTCGTCGGTGGGCTATGGACTCTCGGTGGAATTACCCTGCCCTGTGTGGTTAATTCCAGTTGGGCCTATTTGACGCCATTAAGGACATTTTTGTGAATCACCCTGTACCTCAGTCTCGGGACGAAACCATGCAACTCGCTATCCGAATCGACCGACGTTTACGGGAGAGACGCCTTGAAAGAGGGGCGCATCCCGATACCAGCTGGAAAGCTGGAGCTCCAGCCCCTTTACCTGTCGAGGAACCTATGCAGCTGGGAGCTACCAAGCTTTCTGAGGCTGAGAGGCGACGGCGGTTGTCGGAAGGACTGTGTCTCTACTGTGGGGGGACGGGTCACCTGGTCAGTCTGCCCCAAGAAACAGCCGGAAAACTTCAGACCCTAGGTGGGGTCGAGGGAACCCACCTAGGCTGCAAGGTATTTCCTCAAATCTATTCCCAGTTTACGGTCCCAGTCCAGATTAAAGTGGACCTCGAATTTAAAAATTTGGAGGCTCTTCTTGATTGTGGGGCTGCAGGGAATTTTCTTGACTTCGAGCTAGCTCGAAGTTTGAAGATTCCGCTCCAACCTCTGTCTAAGGTTATCCGGGTTTCAGCCATTGATGACACACCTATTGTGGGGGGCCTCATAAACTTTAAGACCCCACCAGTGTTTCTGAGAGTGGGAGCGGGGCATTCTGAATAGATTTGCTTTTTTGTCTTAAAAATGCCCTTAACTCCATTAGTACTCGGGTTGCCTTGGTTACAAAAGCATAACCCTCAGATTGACTGGGCTGCGAGGCAGATTACTAAATAGGGCCCGCCATGTTTCCAGTCCTGTTTGGAAGTCCTGGTGCGTGCCACACAGCTGTTCCCCGATGGAGTTCCAGGCCCTTATGATTTTCTCAACGTATTTTCTGAGAAAGCGGCGGATGTTCTTCCGCCTCATAGGTCCTTTGACTGCCCCATAGAACTTCTTCCGGGGACTATGCCGCCCAGGGGGAAAATCTAAAATTTTACCCGGGAAGAAAAAGCTATGAAAGATTACATAGCTGAAAATTTACAGAAGGGGTTCATCCGGGCATCCACTTCTCCGGCTGGGGCGGGTTTTTTCTTCGTTGAAAAAAAAGATGGGGGGCTCCGCCCCTGTATAGATTACCGGGGTTTGAATAAAATAACCATTAAAAATAAATACCCCCTTCCTCTGATTGATGGGTTATTTACACAGATCATTGGGGCCAAAGTCTTTACCAAGTTGGATCTACGGGGGGCCTACAACTTGATAAGGATCAGTCAGGGTGATGAATGGAAGACCGCCTTCAACACCCAAGATGGGCATTACGAGTACCTCGTGATGCCTTTGGTCTGTGTAATGCCCCGTCCGTCTTCAAGGACTTTGTAAACGAGATTTTCAGAGATTATTTAGGTCGCTTTGTAGTAGAGTACCTCGATGATATTTTGAATTTTGAATTGCTTATACGCTAAACTCAAGAAATGTGTATTCGAGGTTCCTGAGGTCCCTTTTTTAGGGTATATAATTTCTAATACTGGGTTATCTATGGATCAGGGGCTACAAAGATTCCTGGGTTTCGCCAACTTTTACAGGAGATTTATTAAGAACTTCTCCACCCTAGTAGCACCTCTCACAGATCTCACCAAGAAGGGGGGCTTCCCATCATCCTGGCCGGAACGATCCATTCAAGCCTTCAGAAAGTTAAAGGAAGTCTTTAGCTCCGCCCCAGTATTAGTTCCCCCAGAACGTCAACGAGCTTTTATAGTCGAAGTTGACGTTTCCGAGCTTAGCGTACAGTGGTTCCCCGGAACGAATTCACCCTTGTGCATATTTCTCGAAAAAATTCAATCCCGCTGAGCGGAATTATGACATTGGGAATCGGGAGCTCTTGCCGGTTAAACTAGCCTTTCAGGAGTGGAGACACTGGTTAGAAGGGGCCCAGTTCCCTGTTACGGTCTTCACGGACCATAAAAATTTAGAATATATTCAGTCTGCAAAGAGATTAACCCCTAGGCAAGCTTGGTGGTCCCTGTTCTTTTCCCGGTTTAACTTTAGAATTACTTACAAACCAGGGTCAAAGAACGTAAAAGCTGATGCTTTGTCTCAAAGTTTTTCCACTACTAACCTGAGGGGAAAAATTTGCCCATACTGCCACAACACATGGTGGTAGCTGTAATTCAGCCGGACCTCTCCGACCTGAATCAATTTCAGTCTGAATCTCCGCCTGGTAAACCGGCTCATGTCCAGTTTGTACCTGCGTCACATCGTTCGGCCATCCTACAGCAATTTCATGCCTCTAAAACCGTAGGCCATCCTGGAGTTAAGAAAACCATTTCCATGTTGTCACGTCATGTTTGGTGGGCTTCTATTAAAAAGATGCTCAAGATTTTGTGGGACCTGTAAGATTTGTGCCCAGAGTAAAATCCCTAGACATTCTCCTGAAGGTGCACTGTTGCCCTTGCACATTCCTTCTCGACCTTGGACACACCTTGCCATGGACTTCATTACCGATCTTCCACCATCCCAAGGGTTTACCGTCATCTGGGTGGTGGTAGATCGGTTCAGTAAGATGGCACATTTTGTCCCGTTAAAGAAGTTACCAACCGCTCAAGACCTTGCACAGCATTTTCGGACCCATATATTCGGACTTCATGGAATCCCAGAGGATGTGGTCTCAGACAGGGGGGTACAGTTTGTCTCTCAGTTTTGGAGGGCATTTTGTGCCAGGTTGGGGTTCGCTGTCTCTTTGTCCTCCGCATTTCATCCCCAGTCAAATGGGCAGACAGAGAACCAACCAATCACTGGAGCAATACCTTCGATGTTTTGTTTCCGATGTCCAGACAGATTGGTTACTGTACCTTCCGTTTGCTAAATTCGCTCTAAAAAATGCCACCCATACTTCCACAGGGGTTTTTCTGCTTTGTCGGACGTACTCTCTAGCGTGCCCTCACTTTAGGAATGGTTGTACCAATGGCCGGACCTATGGGCAAAGATCCAGCAAAACGACCAGGGCTGTCGGCCAGCAGAAAACTTTTGCAGATCACGGTCAGTCTAGTGACCCCGATTATGAGGTGGGGGAGTTAGTTTGGCTTTCCACCAAAAATTTGGCATTACCATACCCTCTGCCAAGCTAGGTCCGAGGTTTATTGGCCCTTTTCCTATACTACAGAAGATTAATCGGGTAACTTATCGCCTTAATCTCCCGCGCTCCATGAAAATTTGCAATTCTTTCATGTTTCCCTTTTAAAATCTGCCAAGGGTATTGAGCCAGATACTTCTCCTGCTGCCATCCTGGTAAACAGGCAGCAAGAATTCGAGGTAGCCCGGATGTTAGCCTCGCGTCTTCTCCGAAACTCTCTACTATTATGTCCACTGGCGGCGCTGCTCCCAGCGCATTCGCCGGGGGCAGATTTAATGGGACCAATCCTGGTCCAGGGATCCTCTGCTCTGGGGAGGTCAGGGACTGGATCGGAAGGGATACGGTCCCGAAGAGAGGTCTTGGATCCCGGCCAGAGATGCCCACGCAGGGAGGTTGGTTAGGAAGTTTCACAGAGAGAACCCTCAGAAACCCAGGTTGGAGGGTCCAGAGGCCCCTCCTCAAGGGGGGGGGGGGGTAATGTAAGGAACTTACCTGGGAGTCTGTCCCGCGGCGCCTCCGCACGCTCACTGGCGGCACGGCCCCTCCGGCGGCCACTTCATTCTCCTCCGAAGGCGCATGCACGTTCCTTTTATGTCCCCCGGCGGAGCTGCTCCCAGCGCATTCGCCGGGGGCAGATTTAAAGGGACCAATCCTGGTCCAGGGATCCTCTGCTCTGGGGAGGTCAGGGACTGGACAGCCTGACTGGCCAGGGTGGTCCAGTCCCTGGGTGTTCTATCAGGGGCAAGATCATGTGTTGCACCAATCAACACATTCCCCTTCCCATTGGCCAGCCGCCATTTAAATATTTTCCTGCCCGGACCACCAGTGCCGTTATAGCCATTTACTAGCTTGGGTGTGCTTCTGAATCTCGTCTTAGTGTTTTTGATCCAGCTTCGTCCTTGACTACTCCTGCTCGCTGCCTGAACCGACCTTCTGCCTGTCTGACCTCGTTTCTGCTTAACCCCTTGGATACCGCGCTTCTGTGATCACCCGGCCTTGACCCTTGCCAGTCCCGACTACTCTCTGCCTTGCCCCTTGGTTTTGACGTTTACGGACTCTTGTGCAGGAACTCCTGTTTTGGGATACCCCGCAGTTCATCCGTCTTTATCGTAAGCCAGCAATCTTTGCGCCAGTCCTGGGGGCAACCGAGTCTGGAGAGGCATAACCCGTGTCTCCAGCAAGCGGGGGCTTGTCTATAGGCACAAGAGGCGGTGGAGATTGGGGATTGTTGGCTCACGAGAAAAGGGTGTCCAGCAGTCCCTGACACCCGCCGTCCAATGAGAGAGCAATGTACAAACACGCGGCGGCGGCTGCCAGTAAAAAACACATTAAGCAAGACATGCAGGATACAACATTATCTATTCTGGCACAAGCAAGTGAACATTCGGGCCGCTTGACATAACGCACACACGCCCCCCCCCCCCCCCCCCCTGAGATCCAGGGAGAGCGAAGAAAGGAGCTACTAGTGAAAATATGAGAGGAGGGGCATCCCACAAGGCTCACCACAGGCCTATACCGCCTACCCTGTCAAAGCAGAGACTGCGGTCGGAGCAGCGCTCCCAAAGCACCTAACCCGGGTGCTGTCCCACCTTCACCCGAACCAGTTCGCCGAGGCTGGGAGGCAGCGGGTCCAGAACGGGTGGTAATAGTCCTGCAGGGCCGCAGATTGGTAAGCCCCGCTCGCCTGCGTATATAGAGAGCCATCTTCTATCTTCGCAGTCCAGACTGCAGATTAAAACTGGGGATTTTGTGGGAGGTCCCTGAATATATAGGGCCGGAAGGAACCACAAGCTGTTTTTCTGCAGTCCAGCGCCATCTTGTGGATGTATTACCCATGTGTAAGGAATATTCTGGAACAGGACGTGCTGTATACTTAGAATAGACCACCTTTAGGGTCAAGATAGACACAGCAGTGTCACACAAAAGGCTCAAAGGGCAGACCCTGGAGCACAAAAAGCACCAAATTCAAATCCCACGGCGGTAATACAGGCTTACGCGGTAAACGTACCAAGGTAACTCCTTGGAAAAAAGTCCTGATCAGCCTATGATCGGCAAAGGATCTTTGGAAAAAGATGGCCAAAGCAGAGACCTGACCCTTGAGGGTGCCCAGCTGTAGACCCAGGTCTAAACCATGTTGTAAAAATTCCAAAATCCTAGAAATAGAAAAAGTGCGACAAGGAAAACTCTTGGATTCACACCAAGAAATGTAGGCATGCCAACCTCTGTAGTAAATCATGGAAGACTTCTTCCGTGCCCAAATTATGGTCTGAACAACCATGCCCGACAGCCCCTTCTCCGTTAGGATTGAGGATTCAATAGCCAGACCGTCAAAGCCAGCGTCTGTAAACTGGGGTGCCGCAGCGAACCCTGAGAGAGAAGCCCTGGGTCGTCGGACATGATGTAACGATCTGAACAATGTCCACGAACCAACTCCGCCTCGGCCAATGAGGAGCCACCAGGATGGTTGGTACCCCCTCCTGGGCTATCTTGCGCAGCCCTCGGCCCAGGAGTGGAAACGGAGGAAATGCATAAAGGAGCCGGAACTCCGTCCACGGAATTGCCAGAGCATCTGTGGCGAAGGCCAGAGGACCTCTTGACAGGGAGACGAACCTTGGAAGCTTGTGATTGTGTCTGGTTGCAAACAGGTCCACGTCCGGCTGACCCCAGTGGAGACACAGAGCTTGAAAGATTTTGTTGCTGAAAGACCATTCCCCCAGAGGAGAAGTCCCCCTGCTCAGGGAGTCTGCCTCCTGGTTCTCTACCCCGGGGATGTAAACAGCTGAGATGCAGGGAACATTCTCCTCTGCCCAAGTCAGGATCTGGGACACTTCCTGAAGGACTCGCTTGCTCCGAGTCCTGCCCTGGTGATTGATGTAGGCAACAGCCGTCTGATTGTCAGAGCTCACCTGGACAGCACGACCCCTTAGATGAGGAGTCAATTGAAGAAGTCCAACTGAATCGCTCTCAGCTCCAGGAGATTGATGGGTAAGTGGACCTCCTGTGACCCCCACTGACCCTGGAACTTCAGCGTTTGCCAAAAACACCCCAGCCGATCAGACTGGCGTCCGTGGTAACTATCTCCCACCGGGGAGTCAGAAAGGACTTGTCCACCAACAGATTTCTGGAGTCTAACCACCACAAGAGGGGCTGTCTGACCCTGGGGGACAGTGAAAATTCCTGATCCAGGGACTCCTGCGTCCGGTCCCAACCGGTCAACAGATTCAATTGAAGAGGTCTCATGTGGAACTGGGCGAAAGGCACTGCCTCGAAGCAGGACACCATAAGGCCTACCAGTTTCATCCCCAGACGGATCAATGGTCGCCGACAAGCCAGTAGGGCCTGTACCTGCGTCTGGAGGCCCTCCACCTTCTGCTGGGGGAGGAATACCTTGACCTGAGAGGTGTCCAACATCATGCCCAGGACCTCACCATTGAGGGAGCGATAGAAGACTTGGGGTAATTGATTACCCATCCAAAATCCTTGAGAGTGGATAACACCGTCCGGGTGTCGCTCTCAGCTGGCTGAAGGGACTGAGTCGCAATCAGCAAATCGTCCAGATAAGGAAGAACGCGAATGCCCCGGTTCCTCAGAATGGCCATAACGCCTGCCAGCACCTTGGCGAACACACGTGGAGCTGAAGCTATCCCAAACGGTAGTGCCACAAACTGGTTATGCTGATCCCCCAGCACAAACCTCAGGAACTTCTGATGTCCCTGAAAAATCGGGATGTGCAGATAAGCATCCTTGATATCTACCGTGGTCATGAAGTCGCCGGGCCGGAGCGAGCTCACCGGACCGTAAAATACAATTCTGTAAAATACTCAGCTGTAGAATTGGTATTATACGCATACAGTACGTCCTGCTCCATATATAATACACGTGGGTAATCCTCCGCCAGATGGTGCTGTTCACTGCAGACATGCAAAAACAGGCTCCTCCCGGCCCTTCATATACCCAGGGACCTCCCACAAATCCCCAGCATTGAAAAGCAGTGAGAAAAGAAGCCAGGAGAAACCAACCACCAAACTGGTAACAATAGCAATGAAAACAATCACCATACAGGGGATCCAGAAAAATGTAAAACCAGGGTGGGGTGGAGCAGGACGTACTGTATGCGTATAATACCAATTCTACAGGTGAGTATTTCACAGAATTGTATTATTCTAAGCATACAGTACGTCCTGCTCCATATATAATACTTACACGTGGGACATCCAATAGCAGTGTCCATAAAGTAGGGTGGGATCCCCATCAAAAAAGGCACAGCAGACAGTAAAGGCGCTGTCACCTGCAAACCTTGCTACCAAGAGCGACATGAGCAAAGGCTCTAACGTCAACCTCATAAAAACCTTTGAAAGGGAACAGAAAACAGGCAGCGGTCTAGCAAAACCTGATTAACAGAAAACTGGTGCTGAAAGGCCCAAGGTACCCAAACACAAGTAGAAACAGAATAAAAAGAGAAGATTCTTCCCCTTAAAGGAATAGGCCAGAGTAACATCCCGACCAGTCCAAATGCAACAGTAGCCTTGGTAAAACTCAGAGCTCTCCCCATCGGGGAAATTGAAACCTGGTCTCCCGCATGACAGGCAGGGATACTGACCACTACACTAACAAGGATCAGCAAGAAGCCAACACCCTTACCTAGGACAAGAAAGGACAATCCATCCGAGCAAGACCAGTCCAAAGGGCGCATAACCCCTGGAAGCAGATGAGATCAGGCACATACGTATGGAGGCGCCCGCAAACCCCAAGGGGCATCAGTCCCCCTAAGGGACAAGAGACAAACCAGGAAAACTTCAACACCTGTTGAGGGAATGTAGACCCCCTTACTTCAGCATTACTAAGAATAAGGCCCAGAGGCAGACAAAAGGACTTGAATAAATGAGCATAAGACACCACCTTGGGCATAAGGTCCGGCGAAAGGCGGAATATCACCACATCATGGTGTATATAGTATAATGATCGAGGGCTAACTAAACAGAGCCACCTTCTCAGGCACACGTCTGACTGAAGCAACAGCCCCCGGAAGGGCAACTTGAAGAACAGTTCAGACAGCATCCGGAATAGGTCCAGAGGGAACAACCCGCAAGGCAAACAGAATAAAAATTGATCCCAACAGGGACCATAGAACTACTTGGGAGATGCACCTGAGCAATCCCCAAAAGAATGCTTAACAAGGAAGCCTGAACAAGACTTCTACGGAAAGGCGGACAGGGCAGAACCTGAACCTTCAGAGCACCGAGATGGGGAGCCAACTCCAACCCATGCTGTAATAACTCTAGAACCCTGGGAACAGAGAACGTCCAACAGGGGAGAGACCTAGACTCACGCCAATCAATATGGGTAAGCAATACCCTATAATAGACGGAGGAAGAAGAAGAAGCTTGCTCCTAGCCCCATATAGACAAAGTCACCCAGAAGATAAACCCGTCTCCAAAAGGGTGAATGAATCAACCGTCAGGCCATAAGACTAGAGCCTGTAGATTGGGGCGACATAAGAAGGAGCCTGAAAAGTGCAGAACCGCACTCCTGAGAGAGCGTACAGGTCCGTTGTCCTCAGCAGAAACATCTGCGAACCACACTCCACTAGGCCACCCAGGGGCCATCAGTATCCCCCCTTATCAGCGCAATCTTGCACAGAACCCCGCCTAGCAGGGTGAATGAAGATAAAACATATAAAATAGAATGTCCAGACATAAAATTACTAAGCCCCCATGACCAAAGTCAGAATATTCTGGGGCAGTAAAAACAAGGGCAGTGCCCTTGTGATAGTAACGGGGCCCAACAGAGCCACCCTAGTTGGCTCTCAGAGGGACACCAGGATAGCACAACCTGTCACTGAAGGACATCCATTGGAGCGAATACCGCTGAGATGCAGGGAACGTTGACCACCGATAATAAATACAGGCCACTGTCCTCCGACAGGCCAAGAGTCCCCGAATAGACAGGTCCTGAAGAGGAGTAGTCCAGCAAGATAGAGTCAACTGAAGGCTCACTGTTTTAACAAAATCAGTAGGTAAAATGGACCCTCTAAGGGACCCTACCTAGGAACCCCCCCCCCCCCCCGTCAACCTGCGAGACTTGGTACCCAAGGTGACCATCTACAGGAAGATGCAAGAAAGGGAGGGGGTGCCCCCTGACAGGTTCCTTGAATTTAACCAGCTCAAGAGGAACCACCGTACCAAGGGGGAATGAGCACAGACCTAGCTCCAGGGGTGCTGGAACCCCATCCTCATCCTGGTGAAAGTAAGGTGACAGCAAAGAGGGACAGAGCCCATGTAAAAAGGAGTCCACTTATTGCCAAGGAAGAAGGTTCAAGCCTGAACTGAATCCAAGGAATGGAGATACTGAATAAGGGATAATGAGGGATTGAGGTGATTGAGCACCCATCCAAATAACTCCCAAAGGACACCACCCACTCGGCCTGACGTAGAGATTGGGAAGTAAAGAAGGACGATCTGGTAGGTCCTAGTGCGGACGCCCCACGGGCATGTCAGAGACATCACCCCCATCCGCGCCTTGGCGAGCAGCCTGGGAGCAGAAGAGAGGCCAAAAACAAGACCCCAATCCGCAGAGTTGGTCCTTCAACACTGACCTGTAAAGGTCTCGGTGTCCAGAAGACACAGGGGAAACTAAAAGGATCTTAGATCTCCACAGGTGGCAAGAGGCTCCCCTGGCACAGGGCGCCTGTGGCCCCACACAGAGATATCATGCAGGGACTACCTGTGAGTGTAGAATTGCCAAGCCTACAATAGGCCAGCATGGCCCAGACTGCCTCATCCTTTTGAGGGAGAGAGGAAAGGTAAATGTGGAGGCTATCGCCCCAGCCTGTTAAGGGCAACCTGCAAGTGAGCCCAGACCCTGCAGGCCGAGTACGGCCTGCACCAACTCCTGAAGAGAAAACAGGGACTAGAAGCACCCTGACAACCTCGGAAAGGGACCGCCCAGCAAACTCTATCCTGTATCCAGGGGAACTACCTCCTGGATCCACCAGAAGGAGGCCCACCCTGGAGTGGTAATCTACGCCAAAAAGTTGGAAGCACACCTCTGGTTCGTGCTTGACACTAACGTAGGGAGGGGGAGGGGTGTCCCTGCCCCGAGGAGGCCGAGACGGCCTTCTGCGTAGGGGTGCCTTTCTCTTTTTTCCAAAAAGGTCCAAACGGTCCCCAAATAGGCGCTGTCCTCTGAAGGGAAGGCCAGTGAGAGCCTTTTTTGTATCATCGTCAGCACCTCACTGTCGCAGCCAGACCAGGCGGCGAATAGCCACCACAAGGGCAGAGGTTCTAGCACACATCTTAATGGTGTCATCCAGCGCTGAGAGGATAAACCTCACAAACACATCACAATCGGAGAAAGCATTAAAGACCTCCCAGGGGAGATCCTCAGGTTGGTGATCAAGTAGCTTTCTAATGAGGGTCCTGGCGGCCACCTCAGTGATGGCCGCGGCACAGACCGGGCGCAGAGCCGTCCCTGCACACGAAAAGGCGTGGGAAGCCAGTCTGTCAATGCGCCGGTCCTCAGCATCCCGAAGGGTATGGTAATTAGGAGCAGTCATGAAGGGGGGGGGGGGTTAGTAACCCCTATGATCTGTGCATCCACCACGGGGGGTGCTGACCAAAAGTTAACCACATCAGGGAGAAAAGGGTACTTCCAATCCCAGACCCCTGGAACCCCTTTAAGTTTACAAGGTGATTCCCATTCTTTGGATATAAGAGCCTGGAAATGCTCCTGTTCCAGAAATTCCAAGCGTGGTGTCGCTGTGTGGAAACTCTCCCTCTTAGGCTTGGGAGCCTCTCCAGGAGGAGAGATTGACAAAACCTCAAAGATCTTTATAAGTAGTTCATCAGTGTCACACAGGCTCCAAGAACCGGGGCCAGAATCAGAGAACAGCTCACCTTCATCAGAAGGAGCAAGGTCCTGCATAGCGGCAGACTCTTCAGTTTCAGTAGGAACCAGAGAACCAGGAGGCGTCAGGGACCGCTTCTTTCCAGGGCCCAAGTGCTCCGCCAAACTAGATATCACCTGCTCAGCCGTAGGCAGCCTGCACGGCACGACTTGCTGGTTTTCCCCGCTCGAGTGCAACTCATCAGGAGTGAGATTTAAGCACGGGGAGACAGGTGTATTGAAGCGAGGTGCAGCCACTGGTAAACCTGATTGCAGGGCCAGTACCTGTTCAGCACACGGTCCACAGACCCGTACTCTGTCAGCATCAGCATGGGGCTGTCCACACGCTGTACACAGCCGGTCTTGTCCCCGAGCACATAATTCTGGGATGCCTCCATATGGTGATTATCTGAGCAATATGCCCGCAGGGATTTATGCAATAGGCAACTCTGGATGCCCCAAGACCCGTTAGGAATGTGGGAGAATGTTTATGTGAACCCGCTATAATATATGTCAGGCCGGGAGAAGCCACCAAAATCTTGGCGTCTGAAAGACATAAAGAGAATAAGGGGGGGGGGTGTCAGAGCCATGCGCAGCAGAACGAAAGATCATAAGAAAAACCACCCAGGAGGGCACTTACATGACCAAGGAGGATCGCAACCACGCGCGCGGGAAGACCATCAAAATGGCGCCAAGCGAACCTCGAGGGGCGGGCCCGATCTGGCTGTGACGCGGAGTGCGCCAAGCCAGGTCCCCGCCTCCCCCAAAGAGCGCGAAGCTTCAACCCAGCGGTAACGTTCATGACAAGCAGTGGATAAGACACACAGTTAGAATTTAGCCAAGGGAACCGCCAACTACTGAATGACACTGCCGCCCGGGCCGCACACTTCAGTAAGGGAAACATACACACGCGCGCAACCTGTCAAGGGTTATGTGGATCAGGAAGTGCAGCTCTGACACCCAGTTCAAGACAAAACAACGGCCCTAAACGTGTACAACCTTACACGGAGACCGCCACACGCATACCCCCCCCCCCCTTTCTTTTCCCCCGGGCTACAGGGGGAAACGAGGGAGGAAGGCGACCCTTCACCCAGGGTTCATCGCTACACGGGGCACGGGACAATAATGCGGGAGGGGCATCTATTAGAGGCTCACCATCAGCCTAAACCGCCTACCCTATGGTGGGGGACTGCGGTGGAGCGTAGCTCCGTGAGCACACATGGTGCTGCCTACCTTCACCCGACCAGCGCAGCCCAGGCTGGGAGGTACATCATCGAAGAGGACGGGTGGTAATAGTCCTGCAGGGCCGCAGGCTGTAAAAGCCCCGCTCACCTGCGAGAGAGTGATACTTCATGTCTTCGCAGTCAGCACTGCAGAGAAATCTGGGGATTTGTGGGAGGTCCCTGGGTATATGAAGGTCCGGGAGGAGCCCGTTTTTGCATGTCTGCAGTGAACAGCGCCATCTGGCGGAGGATTACCCATGTGTAAGTATTCTATATGGAGCAGGACGTACTGTATGCTTAGAATAGTCTCCATGCGAAAATGTCTGACTCTGACTAACTTGTTGAGGCCCTTCAGATCCAAGATAGGTTGCAGTGTTCCGTTCCTCTTGGGCACCGTGAACAGATTGGAGTAGAACCCTCGCCCCCGTTCCTGGCGAGGCACAGTACAAATCACACCTGATAGCAGAAGGCTCTCAATGGCACCTCTAGGCCCTGCGCCGTCAAGGCGTTCCGGGAAATCCTGACCGAAGAAATCTTGAGGGCGGCCAAACTGCCAGTTCTATTTTGTACCCGGAGGACACCACCTCCTGAATCCACCGATCCGAGACGTGCTGTCTCCCTATGTGAGCAAAAAGCAGCAGCCGTTCCCCCACCGGAATGGGTGAGGGCGCCTCCTCATGAGAGGGCTTGGCCGGGGGTTTGGATTTAGCTCCCCAGGAGGGACTGGATCGACCGCAGGACCTACCTTGTCCCCAGGAATCTCTGCGGCCTCCTGAAAATGAAGAGCCTCTTCCTCCTTGAAAGGAGTGACAGGCAGAAAAACCCCAAAAGGGTCGCGCAAGTTTCCGTCGCTGAGGGAGTCTTCCATCCTTGGCCAGAAGGTCCAGGCGCTCCCCAAATAACCAGAGTCCCAAGAAGGGGATACTAGTGAGCGAATTCTTGGTCGCAGCGTCAGCCAACCACTGCCGCAGCCAGAGCAAGCGACGAAGCGCAACAAGCAGAGCTAAAGCCCTGGCAGCCGGACACTATCGTCCATGGCCGAGACTACAAAGGCAATAAAATCCACACAGGCTTTATACTCCTCCACCCGCTTGCGAAATTTGGCAAAATCAACAAGGCGCCTCACCTTCTACCTGATGGCCAAAGATACAAGGACCGCACAGACAGGGCGAAGCCCAGCAACCACAAGGTGAACGCATGACAAGCCAGCTGATCCATGCGCCTGTCAGCAGGGTCGCGCAAGGAAGCAGTGTCGGGTGATGACATAACCGTAGTGTTGGATAACCCCGAGACAGGGGCATCCACATGGGGGGGACGAGACCAGAGGCGGATCAGCTCCTCAGGGAAGGGATACTGCTTGTCCAGACTCTTAGGCAATTTATTGGGCCTTTCCCATTATTTAAACACCATATTGGAAAAGTGGGCCTGTTCCGGGAAGACAAGCCTCTGTCTCTTTGGTCGGAATAAATCCCCCTGCTTCTTCTTAGCCGCTTTAGGAGGGACAATATGCAGAGTCTCAAACACAGAAGACAGCAACTTTTCTGTGTCGTCAGGGAGCCACATATCCTCGTCAGAGGAGGAACCAGGCGCGCTATCATAGCCAACCGACTGATCCCCTGAGGGAATGGAGTCCTTAAACAACTCTCCCTCCTCCATGGAGTCCCGACCTCCAGAAAGGTCATCATCGTCTGCAAAATCCGAGTGACCTGGCTCGATGTGCCGCTTTTTACTCGAGGCTTTCCCCGTAGCCACCCGAGATAACTGTCTCTCCAGACTGGCCACCCTGTGTGCTAAATTGGCCTGGGACCCCCTGCTGGCTTCCCCCTCACTGAGGGCTGACTGCAGTAGTGGGGGGGGGGGGTGAGGCCGGAGGCACAGGAGGGCTAGGGGCAGAGACGCCCGCCCTATCATGTTCCAAAAGTACACTCCTGGCGCAAGTAACGCAAACTGTGCTGAGTCCGCCCAGGGGGCTGGTACCGCACATGGGGCAGAGCTTCACCCGCCCAGCAGGGGCCCCTAGTTCACTATCCCCAGAAGCCTCCATTATGGTGATTATGGTGATAACAAAATACAGGTTACAAGGCACTAAACAGCCCAAACCTAGTGTGCTGCCTTTTCAGGCTAGTTCAGTTATAATTATATAATAATTATTTAATTACTCATAGGAGTGTATTACCTATAGTAGCACCAAAATATCGGTAGTAACGGTTCTTTATTAAAGTATTTAGTGATTTCCTCAGACAGGAAGTAACCTTTTGTTAGAGGAAGTTTTCTTAAGCCATTTTAGATTTTCATTCTTATGGACGCAGCAGATATTTTCCTCTCCCAGGAGGTTTGAGACATCATCACCTGTAAGTGCCTTTCTGTTATGTTATTATCATCTATGCTGACTAGTGTTTCATGTGTACTGATATGCTGTTATTGGATTGTATTGCAGTTTCACATATATACTAAAGAAATTATACTAATAAAACAGTATTAAGGTTGGATTCCTTTGTTGAACAATACAAGCATGGGTTTCTGTTTGCTGAGACCTCCAACAAGTGTTCAGCTGTCCCTTTAGAATCACACACAGTCAGTGCTTTGAGAGCGGAACACCTAGTAAAAACCCCCAATATAGTCCCTCTTATCGTGATCCCTCTTACGGGAGAGGGTGCGGAGAGACAGAGCGGGGGCTGGGGAGGGGGGGTGTAGGAGACCGGGAGGAACCACAACCCAAGCTGACAAAGGGGATCCCACCTAAAAAACACAATAGGAAAACACCATGAGATCCCACAGGGCATGCATCATGAAAAATATATACACACATATATTACACATACATACATACATCAAAAGAGGGACTCACGGACCGACCGCAGGGAGGGGGTCCGGTGACACACGAACGGAGTGGCAGGCCAGCTAAGAATCCACCTGCAGGGACTGGGTGCTGAAGACGGACCATGCAGAGCACGCAGTGGAGAAAAATGGCGCCGGATTCGGGACCTCAAGGTGCGGGCCACGCAGCTATGACGCAAAACGCATCATCACGCGGCCCCGCCAGCGGGGGCGCGAACGAGCGCCCCGTGCCTTGAGAAAAGGCGCCCATCAGAGGGAAGCAAGGGAGGGCCAGCCAACCGAGGGGGCCTCTCCCCCACCCCCCGGCAGCAGAGCGCAGCGCGCACCGCACACTCCCTAAGCCGCAGCCTCACAATTCAGCGGCCGCCGCTCCGGTCCACCCCACAGTAGCACAGACAAGATGGAGGGGAGAGGGGAAGCACAGAGGGCAGAGGGGAAGCACAGAGGGAGAGAGGGAGGTAAGCATCCAGTGACAGTACAAGCACAGACACACAAAAAATAATAAAGCTGTGGGACAGATAGGGATAACCAGGGCATAGGTGGTTCCTCCCCCCTCCCCAATAGGCTCACCATCGCCTATGGCCGGCTACCCTTTAGGGAGGGTCTGTGGCCCAGAGCCTAGCTCTGTGAACACCTGACCCTGGCGTTCTCCCTACCTTCTCCTGTCCCGTCAGCCGAGGCTGGGAGGCATATGTGGGTCCACTGGGACAGAGGCAATAGGGGTGCAGCGGCCGACAGGCTTAAAAAATACCATTTTGTGAGTACTCACCTGAAAAATGGATATTGTCAGTGTGCCACACACCCCACTTCACCTTTAAATTCTTCACGATTGGGTTACTCACCGCCAGGTGACGCTGTTGCAGAGAGGAAGTCTTGTAACGAGCCCCCTTCCGGCATATATATATCTGGTACCTCCCATTTATCACCAGTGATTTAAAAAGCAGAAAGACAAAGGTACCAGTAATCTACCGGTAACCTCAAAATAAATAAAAGCTTCACCATATGAAGGATTCGGGATACCGAAAAGGGTGGGAGTGAAGCGGGGTGTGTGGCACACTGACAATATCCATTTTTCAGGTGAGTACTCACAAAATGGTATTATTCTCAGTGTGCCACACACCCCGCTTCACCTTTAAATTCTTCACGATTGGGACATCCAAAAGCAGTGTCCACAAGGGATGGGTATCCAAAGGCAAGGTGAAGCATAACTTAAATGACTGCAGTCTGCAGCACTTTGCGGCCAAAAACAGCATCCGCTGAGGCTCGCACATCAACTTTGTAAAACTTAGAAAAAGTATGAACAGAAGACCAAGTGGCGGCCTTACAAACTTGTTCAACAGAAGCTTGGTGCTGAAAAGCCCAAGATGCTCCAACGGCACGAGTAGAATGAGCAGTGATACGAAAAGGGGGAACTTTCCCCTTAGCAGAATAGGCCGCAATAACGGCCTGACGTATCCATTTGCTAATGGAAGATTTGGCCGGTGCCAAACCCTTCTTAGGCCCACAGGGCACAACAAAAAAGGCATCCGTCTTACGAAAAGGAGACGTGATAATCAAGTAGTACTTAACACAGCGTACTACATCCAACAAATGAAAAGCAGAAACAACCTTAGGAAGAAAGTCTGGTTTGAACCGAAAGACCACTTTATCCTGATGCCTCTCAAAGTAAGGCGCCTGGATAGACAAGGCCGCCAACTCCGAGACACGCCGGACCGAAGTGATAGCTACCAAGAAGACAATCTTCTGCGTCAGGGTAGACAAAGCAATATTTTGCAAAAGGAGGAGCCTGCAGAGCAGAAAGAACCAAATTCAAATCCCAAACCGGGAGTAATGGTTTCCTGGGAGGCCGCACATGCGTAACCCCCTGGAAAAAAGTTTTAACCAAAGGATAAAGCACAAAACGCTTCTGAAAAAAGATAGATAAGGCAGAAACTTGCCCTTTCAAAGAACTTAGCTGAAGACCAGAGTCCAGCCCAGATTGTAAAAAACTCCAGAATCCTGGAGACCGAAAAGACCCTACAAGGAAAAGATCTCATCTCACACCAAGCGATATAGGCTTTCCAAGTCCTATAGTAGATGATAGAAGAAGACCTCTTCCGGGCACTGATCAGAGTCTAACGACTGAGTCAGAAAGACCCTCCTCCTTCAAGATGGAGGTTTCAACAGCCAGGCCGTCAAACCCAGCGCTGGTAAATTGGGGTAACACAACCGACCCTGAGTGAGCAGATCGGGCCGAAGAGGCAGAACGAACTGGTCCACTGCCAGCCGTACGATGTCTGCGAACCACACTCGCCTTGGCCACCTTGGGGCCACGAGAACGGCGGACACCCTTTCCAGAGCCAACTTCCGAACCACCCTGCCCAGCATGGGTATCGGAGGAAACAGGTATAGAAATCCCAGATCCCCCCCAGCTCAGGGACATGGCGTCCACTGCCAGAGCCAGAGGATCCTGGGAGAGCGACACGAAGTTCGGGAGCCTGTGATTGTGACGAGAGGCAAACAGGTCCACCTCCAGTGTCCCCCATCGGAGACACAGTGAGCGAAAAACCTGAGGATGGAGAGCCCATTCTCCCAGACGGGGAGAGCCCCTGCTCAACCGGTCCGCTTCCTGGTTCTCCACTCCTGGAATGTATACCGCCGAGAGACAAGGAACATGGGCCTCTGCCCAGGTCAGGATCAGGGACACCTCTCTGAGAGCACTCAGACTGAGAGTCCCTCCCTGATGATTGATGTAAGCAACCGCTGTTCGATTGTCTGAACGCACCTGGACCGGAAGGCCCAGAACGTGTTGAGTCAGGAGAGCAAGCACCCGACGGATGGCTCTCAGTTCCAGAACATTGATGGGTAAGTGGGCCTCTTGAGGTCCCCACTGCCCCTGGAACTGAAGCTCCTTCCAGAATCCGCCCCATCCCGAAAGACTGGCGTCCGTGGTGACAATTTCCCAAAGAGGGGTCAGGAAAGACCTGCCCCTCACGAGATTGGCCGAGACCAACCACCACTGGAGGGACTGCCGGACCCGGGAGGACAACTGGAAGGGCTGATCCAGCGACCGAGGCTGCCGGTCCCAGGACGCCAACAGATAAAGCTGAAGCGTCCTCGTGTGAAATTGAGCAAAAGGAACTGCCTCGAAAGAGGCGACCATCAACCCTACCAGCCTCATCCCCAGACGGATGGACGGCCGAGGATTGGAAAGAAGGACCCGAGCCAACTCCTGAATCAGATGAATTTTGGACTGGGGGAGAAACACTCTGTGTTGAAGAGAGTCCAACTGCATCCCCAGAAAGGACACCACCCTGGCCGGAGCGAGGGAGGACTTGGGGAAGTTGATCACCCAACCAAAGCTTTCCAGCGTGGAGACCACCATCCTGGCGTCTGTCTCCGATTGATTGAGTGACGGAGCCATGATGAGAAGGTCATCCAAATAAGTTACGACACGAATGCCCCGAGATCTGAAAATGGCCATCGCCCCTGCCAGCACCATGGTGAACACTCTTGGAGCCGAGGTAAGGCCAAACGGAAGTGCCACGAATTGAAAATGCTGATCTTTCATCACGAATCGAAGAAAACGTTGATGATCCTGGCAGATGGGAACATGAAGATAAGCATCCTTGATGTCTATGGACGTCATGAAGTCCCCCTGCCGAAGGGAACCGACGGCCGTACGCAAAGTTTCCATGCGAAACTTCCGAATACGGATGAACTTGTTGAGTAATTTCAGGTCCAGGACGGGACGAACCGACCCGTCCTTTTTGGGGACTGCGAAAAGATTGTAGTAGAAACCGAGGCCCATCTCTAAGCGCGGTACCGGCCGGATGACCGCCATTTCTAACAGATTCTTTACCAACGCCAGGAGCCCCTGTGCGGCCAAAGGATCGATGGGCACCCGAGACCGAAAGAACCGTGAAGGAGGGCGAGACTCGAAGTCCAGTTTGTAACCGGACGACACCACCTCCCGGATCCATTTGTCCGGAACCTCCTGGTCACAAACCTGGGAGAAGTGTCGCAATCGTCCCCCCACCCGCACGGGTGAGGGCAGCCCCTCATTGCTGAGCGGGCTTACCAGCAGGCTTGGGCTTGGTGCCCCAGGACTGAGTGGGACGGCCACGGCCCCTCCCTCGAGTCCAACCTGCACCTCTGGTAGCGGGAAAGGAAGCCCCCCTACCCGCTCTGAATCCCCGAAAGGAAGGCCTAACAGTACTTGCCCCCCGAAAGGGACGACGAGGCCTCTTGCGTTGCGGCATTTTACCACCTTTTGCAACTGAATCAATTTTATCACCAAACAGTCGCAAGCCCAAAAAGGGAAGTGCTGTGAGCACCTTTTTAGAAACTAAGTCCGCCGACCACTGGCGCAGCCACACTGCCCGACGAATAGCCACCAGCATTGCCGCTGTCCTGCTACTCATAGCCAGCGCATCGTCCTGAGCGGTCAGAACATAGGAAACAAAAGACTCACACTGCTTGAGAGCAGTAAACTCCTTACAAGTGGGATCAAGATCCACACACAGATCCTGAATAACAGACCTAACCGCCAATAGAAGAAGCGCCGAAGCACACACCGGGCGCATCGTTGATCCGGCACTAATAAAACCATGGCGAGCGTACTGGTCAATCCGACGATCCTCACCATCCTTAAGGGCAGTGGTCTCAGAAGACTGCACCATAGCCGTGCTAGAGAGCAGGGGTATCAACGTCAGGGGGAACCGACCAAAGCTTCACCAATTCTGTCGGAAAAGGATAACGTTTCTCCCAACTGGAAGGAATTCCAGTTAACCGCGTGGGATGTTCCCATTCCTTAAGCACAACCCTCTCAAAGTGTTGTTGTCTGGGAAAAACCAAACGCGGCTGAGGCACATTAAACAACTGACCCTTTGGCAGGGTGACAGCCTCAGGCGGATCTAAATTCAAAATTTCAAACATTTGAGCAATGGAGGGGGTGTCAAGGGAAACCCCCGCAGCCAAATCGCCAATAGCATCAACCTCAAGCTGATCTGCAGGCTCATCTGACTCCACCAGGAATTCCCCCTCCTCGTCCAGGGAGCAATCGGACCAATCCACAGGCTCACATACCTCATCCTGGGAAGCCGGAGGTACAGGAGAAAGGTGCTATGTCACACGGGGTCCGGAACAGGGAGGGAGGGGTAGGGGATGATGGAAGTTGCGAAGAGCCAGCAGCCGGAGCGACGGACTGACGCGCAATATTCTGCTTTGCACAAGGAATGCATAATATAACATCATCGCCTGGAAGCAGAGTCCCGCAGCCCCCACACAGCCTAGATGGCCCAGAAGAACCATTTCCGGTATTATCGGAAGCCTCCATATGGTGATTTATGGTATTCGCAAAACCATAACCATGTCCCAATTTAGAGAAAAAGGACTAGCCAGGTATAATAGAACCGGGAGGCCACTGTATTGAGGGAATCCCAGGATCTGTGGGGGAAGAAAAACCAACAGTAAGACCCCCAGAAAACAAGTGGCAGCATGCAATACAACATTCATGCAACAAAGTAACACATAATAATAAACACACCAGAGTGCTTTAAAGAGGCCAAAGAATCTTGTCCTTTGTTTTTCCTCTTTTTTTTTTTTTTTTTTTTTTTTTAAATAAAAACCAGTCATGATAACAATAGACGGCCCCACGCGAGGTGAGGCCGCTTACCTGCCCAAGTAAGGCTGAATAGCCAAGGCACCCGACCAGCAGTAATGGCAGTAATGGCAGCAGTAGCAGCAGTAGCAGCAGTAGCGGCGAAAACACAAATGCGGCTGAGAGCCCCGCACCTGTCCTCCTAATGAAAGGAAGGAAGTGCAGCTGGGGCCGGGTTGAATGACGCCGACGCCGCAACCACGCCCCCCTCTGACGTCATCCGGGCCCCGCCCCCCTCCAGATTCAAACAGTGCGGCCCCCCAGACGGCGGTGCCGCAAAACAAGAGGGCGCACAGCGCCCTCAGTAGATGGAGGGGGGGGAACGAGAGCTTGCTAGGCAGCCTGCGCTGCCCTCCGATAGTGCTGACAACGCGGCCCGCCGAACGGCGGTGCCGTTTCCAAGAGGAGACAAGGGGGGAGGGGGAGGGCAGCTGTGGGGACCTAAGAAAGGACGCAGGCAGCCTCAGGCATGCCTGCCACAGCGCGGCCCGCCCCGGCCGCCCTAAAGCTGACCCAAACTCTGGCCATACAGGCCAGCAGCAGCCCGTCAAAATGGCAGAACTGGCAGTGGAGATAACCAATGTGCCATATAAGGAAGAATCAACCAGGTCAAGTGCACCCTTGCTTGCGGTGCAGCCCGACAAGTGTTAAATAAGTAAAACACATACAAGTAAACATACAAGTAAAACACACATGCAAATACACATCCCTCCACCCCCCCCCCCCCCCATAGTGAAGGGAGAAGGGACCGTAACGGGAAAGCAAGGGGCCAAGGGGAACCTCGGGACAGGGGCATCCCAAATCCGGATCACCATGCCGGACAGCCGCATTGCCCCCAAAACAGGGGGTCGAGCAGAGGAGATAAGCTCCTAGGCACCTATAGTGCCATCTACCAATTGCCCAGTGAGCAGCCTAGGCTGGGAGGCTTCCATTTAACCACAAAGGTAACAAACAATCAAAACCGGGCAGAAATAGCCCAAAGGGGGTGCCGGGGTAAGACCCCGGCTACCTGCAAGCAGGAGACTTCATTCTTCTGTCTTGTCGTCATGCAGAGAGAAAAACACTGGTGATAAATGGGAGGTACCAGGTATATATAGGCCGGAAGGGGGCTCGTTACAAGACTTCCTCTCTGCAACAGCGTCACCTGGCGGTGAGTAACCCAATCGTGAAGAATTTAAAGTGAAGCGGGGTGTGTGGCACACTGAGAATATGCCACGCTCAGCTGCCAAATTCAGAGAGTATCCAAGACGATCCTCGCAGCAGCTACTGCAAGACGAATTCTGGGAACTCTATGGAGACAGCTCTTTTTATAGGGGGCTGGGAGGAGTTACAGATCTGGATCTTGCAGTAACTGCGTCACCTAGTGGCGGACTACCCACATGTATATAGATTGGGACGCCCCGACTGGACATAGGGGAAAAAATACAATTCTGTGATTACTCACCTGTAGAATTGGTATTATGAGTATACAGTACGTCCTGCTCCAAATCTAATACTTACAGTTGGGATATACTCCGCCAGATGGCGCTGGACTGCAGAGACATCGAAAGTAGGCTCCTCCCGGCCCCTCAAATACCCAGGGACCTCCCACAAATCCCCAGCATTGAAAAGCAGTTAATGAGAAGCCGGGAGAATTAAACAATCCAAACTATCAACTATAACAAGGATAACAATCACCATACAGGGGATCCAAGATAAGGCAACCAAGGGTGGGTTGGAGCAGGACGTACTGTATACTCATAATACCAATTCTACAGGTGAGTAATCACAGAATTGTATTATTCTTAGTATACAGTACGTCCTGCTCCAAATCTAATACTTACAGTTGGGACATCCAATAGCAGTAGGGTGGGATCCCCAAGAAAAAAACAGCAGCAGACAGTTTAAACCACTGCCGCCTGCAGAACCTTTCAGCCAAAAGCAGCATCAGCTGAGGCCCTAACATCAACCTTGGAAAACTTTGAAAAGGTATGAACAGAAGACCAACTAGCGACCTTGCAAACTTGTTCAACAGAAGCCTGGTGCTGAAAAGCCCAAGAGGCACCAATAGCATGAGTGGAATGAGCAGTAAGGCGGAAGGGAGGATTCTTCCCCTTAACAGAGTAGGCCTGAATCACAGCCTGATGAATCCACTTGCTGATAGTAGACTTGGCAGGAGCCAAACCCTTCCTAGGACCAGAAGAGACCACAAAAAGAGCATCAGTTTTCCTGAAAGGTGCAGTAGCCACCAGATAGTACTTCAGACACCTAACCACATCCAAAGAGTGCAAAACCCTCTCCTTAGCATTGCTAGAATTAGGGCACAAAGAAGGAAGAACAATGTCCTGATTCAAATGAAAAGCACACACTACCTTAGGCAGAAAGTCAGGTTTGAAACGAAACACCACCTTGTCCTGGTGTCTCTCATAGTAGGGGGGCTGAATGGAAAGCGCCGCCAACTCAGACACACGCCTGACAGAAGTGATAGCCACCGGAAACACAACCTTGAGCGTAAGAATGGCCAAGGCAGCATCCTGCACAGGTTCAAAGGGAGCACCCTGCAAGGCTGACAGAACCAAGTTCAGATCCCAAACAGGCACCATAGGCTTATGTGGGGGGCGCACATGAGTGACCTCCTGGAAAAAAGTCCTGATCAGAGGGTGCTGAGCAAAGGACTTCTGGAAGAAAATAGCCAGGGCAGAAACCTGACCCTTCAGAGTACTGAGTTGGAGCCCCATCTCCAACCCATGCTGCAGGAACTCCAGAATCCAGGGAATAGAGAACACACGACAGGGAAGAGACTTAGACTCACACCAGTCAAAGTAGGCACGCCAAACCCTATAATAAATGGAAGATGAAGACTTCTTCCTTGCTTTAATCAAAGTATCCACAACCGTGGAAGACAGCCCCTTCTCCATCAAGATGCCGGTTTCAGCAGCCAAGCCGTCAAAGCCAGAGTTTGTAAATTGGGATGGCGTAGTGAGCCCTGAGTGAGCAGATCTGGCACCAAGGGCAGAGCGTACTGATCTACTGCCAGCTGTACCACGTCTGCAAACCACACTTCTTGGCCACCTGGGGGCCACCAGAATTGCTGGCACCCTTTCCAGAGCAATCTTGCGCAGAACTCTGCCCAGCAGGGGGATTGGAGAGAAGACATACAGGAACTGAAAGTCCTTCCATGACATTGCTAGCGCATCCGAGGTCAAGGCCAGAGGATCCTGGGACAGAGAGACAAAGGCTGGGAGCTTGTGATTGTGGCGGGACGCAAACAGATCCACATCTGGTTGGCTCCAACGGAGACACAGAGATTGAAACACCCTGCAGCATAGGGACCATTCTCCCTGGCGAGAGGTCCCCCTGCTCAGAGAGTCCACCAGGTGATTTTCCACCCCCGGGATGTACACAGCTGATATGCAGGGGACATTGGCCTCCGCCCAAGTCAGGATCAGAGACACTTCCTGGAGGGCCCCCTTGCTCCGGGTCCCTCCCTGATGATTGATGTAGGCGACTGCCGTCTGGTTGTCCGAGCGCACCTGAACAGGCAGGCCCCGAAGGTGAGTAGTCAAGTGAGCCAGAACTAGCCTGATCGCCCGCAGTTCCAAGACATTGATAGGTGTGTGGGCCTCCTGAGGGGCCCCACCTCCCCTGGAACCGCAGGGACTTTCAGAAACCCCCCCCCCCAACCTGACAGACTGGCATCCGTGGTGACCATCTCCCAGGAAGGTGCAAGAAAGGATCTGCCCCCAACAGGTTCCTTGAGTCCATCCACCACAAGAGGGACCTCCTGACCAGGGGGGAGAGCACACAGACCCTGTCCAGGGACTCTGGGTCCTTGTCCCATGCTGACAATAGGTGAAGTTGCAGGGGCCTCAAGTGGAACTGAGCATAAGGGACCGCTTCGAAGCACGCCACCATCAGGCCCACCAGCTGCATCCCCTGCCTGATAGAGGGATGGGGACAAGCTAGGAGGGACTGAGCCTGTGCAATCAGCCTGTCCACCTTCTGTTGAGGAAGGAAGATCCTTGCCTGAACTGTATCCAAATTCATTCCTAGGAATGGAATTTCCAAGGAAGGGGACAGTGAGGACTTGGGGTGGTTGATCACCCATCCAAATTACTTCAGAGTAGACACCACCAGCTGAGTATCCAACTCTACCTGATGTAGAGACTGGGAAGTGATGAGAATGACGTCCAGATAGGGAAGCACGCGGACGCCCTGACATCTGAGCAGAGACATCACGCCAGCCAGCACCTTGGGAGCTGAAGTGAGGCCGAAGGGCAAGGCCACAAATTGGAAGTGTTGATCCATCAGCGCGAACCTGAGGAACCTTTGATGACATGGGAACACAGGAATATGAAGATAAGCATCTTTGATGTCCACAGAAGTCATGAAATCCCCTTGGCGCAGGGAACTGATGGCAGAGCGCAGAGTCTCCATGTGAAAGCGCCTGCCCCTGACAAACTTGTTGAGGATCTTCAAGTCCAGGGTGGGCCTGACTGAACCATCTTTATTGGGTACCGTGAATAGGTTGGAATAAAAGCCCTTGCCTTTTTCTCTTAAGGGGACCTGGCAGATGACCCCCAGCTCCAAGAGGCCTTGCACTGCTTGCACTAGCTCCTGAGCTGACACAGGGTCCTGAGGAATCCGGGATCTGATGAATCTTGGAGGGGGATCGGCAGCAAACTCCAACTTGTAACCGGAGGACACTACCTCCTGAATCCACCGGTCTGAGACATGAAGATGTGCTGCAGCCGTCCCCCCACCCGGATAGGTGAGGGCGCCCCATCATGCCTGAGGGGGCTTGGGAGAGGAATTTGCTTTGGGACCCCAGGAGGAGCCAGGACATCCACGTCCTCTGCCTCTACCCCAGAAATCTCCCCGGGCCCCAGGAAAGGAAACCCCCCTTCCCTGTCTTGCACCACGGTAAGGGGAAGAGAAGGAACCCTGACCCCGAAAGGGCCGTGATCGCCGCCTGCGCTGAGGTAACCTGCCTCCCTTAGCAAAAAGGTCCAGGTGGTCCCAAAACAGGCGCAGTCCTTTGAAGGGAAACCCAGTGAGGGCCTTCTTGGCAGCGTGGTCAGCAGCCCACTGGCGCAGCCAAACCGAGCGGCGTATAGCCACCACAAGGGCAGAAGCTCTGGCACACATTCTGATGGTGTCATCCAATGCTGAGAGGACAAAATTTACAAAAACATCACAACTGGAGAGTGCATTAAACACCTCACAAGGCAAATCATCAGGGGCACTATCAAGCATATTTCGGATAAGAGTTCTAGTGGCCACATCAGTAATGGCAGAGGCACAGACCGGGCGCAGCGCCGTCCCCGCACATGCAAAGGCGTGGGTTATGGAAATGTGCCTGCTCGGGAAATTCCAAACGTGATTTTGCTGTATGGAAAAGCTCCCCTCTTTGCCTGGGAGCCTCAACAGGGAGAGAGATGGACAGAACCTCAAAAATCTGGGTCAATAATCTGTCAGTGTCATCCGGGGCCCAGGGGTCAGAGCCAGAATCGTCATGACCCCTTGGTCTCTCATCAGATGAGCCTGAATCAGAAAAGAGCTCCCCTTCATCAGACGGGGTATAGCCACAAAAATTCCAAAACTCCTCAGTTCCCATAGGAAAAACAGTGACATTAGGCATCAAGGGCCGCTTCTTAGCAGGGGCCTTACACGCTAAGGACTTAGCAATCAACTGCTCAACAGTAGCCAGTCTAGAAGACAAATCAGGCTGAGAATCCCCACTAGTATGCAAATCAGCAGGAGTGAGATTTAAGCTTGGGGGAGTAGGTGAAGTGAAACGAGGTGCAGCCACTGGCAGGCCAGATTGCAATGCAAGCACCTGCTCAGCACAGGGTACACAGACCTGCGCCTTGTCAGCGTCAGCATGAGGCTGCCCACACGCTACACACAGCCGGTCTTGTCCCGAAGGGACCCCGGTCACATTATCCTTAGATGACTCCATATGGTGATTATTAGGCACAATATGCCAGTAGGTATTGACGCTATAAAGCAACCCTGGATGCCCCAATGACCCGCTAGGGAGTGGGAGTAAATTTACAAGGCCCGCTATCAATTACACCGGGCCGGGAGATGAGAAGGTGTCAGAACCGAAACACACTACAGTGAATTATAAAGCCGCCCGCGAGGGCACTTACGGACCACGGTAAGTAAGAACGTCACACACACGCGCAGACAGTATGGCACCGAGAACCTCGAAGGGCGGGCCAGAGCGAGCCGTGACACGAGGCGTGCCATGCCAGGCCCACCTCCCCGAAGAGCGCGAAGTCCAACGGACAAGCAGCCAATGAGGACGCAGAAGCGTCTGAGGTAACGCCGCCGCCCGGCGTGGAACATCCAAAAGCAGGAAAAGGCACGCGCGGCCTGACAGTGTAAAAAGACAAGTCAGCGCGGCGGTTGACACCACATATACCAGTCCAAACAGACATTACAAAGAGGGCCATAAGCATGTAATCACAGTACACAGACATCCACACCCCCCCCCCCTTCTCTTCCTCCCGAGGGCTACTGGGAGAACGAGGGAGGATGGCGGCCCTTTGTACAGGGCCCACCGCTACAGGGGCATGGGACAATAATGCGGGAGGGGCATCCCATAAGGCTCACCATCAGCCTATACTGCCTACCCTTTGGTGGGGGACTGCTGTGGAGCAACGCTCCTTAAGCACACATAGTGCTGCCTACCTTCACCCGACCAGCGCAGCCCAGGCTGGGAGGCACATCACATCAAGGACGGGCGGGAATAGTCCAACAGGGCCGCAGGCTTTAATAGCCCCGCTCACCTGCGACAGAGTGATAATTTCATGTCTTCGCAGTCAGCACTGCAGAGAAATCTGGGGATTTGTGGGAGGTCCCCGGGTATTTGAGGGGCCGGGAGGAGCCTGTTTTACATGTCTCTGCAGTGCAGCGCCATCTGGCGGAGGATAACCCAAGTGTAAGTAATCTATCTGGAGCAGGACGTACTGTATACTAAGAATACACAGAATGCATAGCATACATATTTACACCCCCCCCCCTTTTCCCCCGAAAACTACAAGGAGGATGAGGGAGGGCAGTGGCCACTTAAACAGGGCCCACCGATGGACAGGGGCAAGGGGCACTAGTGCGGGAGGGGCATCCCATAGAGGCTCACCATAAGCCTGAACTGCCTACCCTTTGGTGGGGGATTGCGGTGCAGCAGCGCTCCTAAGCACCTAACAGTGTTGCTGCCTACCTTCACAAGACCAGCGCAGCCAAGGCTGGGAGGCATATTACTAGTGGAACGGATGGGAATAGTCCTACAGGGCTGCAGGCTAATAGCCTCGCTCACCTGCGAGTAGAGAGCCATTTCTCGTCCTTCGCAGCCAGACTGCAGAGAAATTCTGGGGATTTGTGGGAGGTCCCCGGGTATTTGAGAGGCCGGGAGGAGCCTATTTTCGATGTCTCTGCAGTCCAGCGCCATCTGGCGGAGTATATCCCAACAGCGCCATCTGGCGGAGTATATCCCAACTGTAAGTATTAGATTTGGAGCAGGACGTACTGTATACTAAGAATATGTATACCTGGGACCAGGAGATTTCCTGGTAATCCTATGAGCCAGTCTGAGCCTGCCTATAGACCTTGAATCAAGTCCGCTATAAAGGGGCATGAGACTCCCCTGGTCAGCTGTTGCACTTCCCCATTCCGGCCTGTAGGGGGGGGGGTGTATATGGTGTATGAGGCTCCCATTTTTCTCTAGGACCTTTATACACCTTGGGCCAACCAGAACCCCCAAAGTGTGGCAACCGGTTTCAGATACTAGTGCTGTGGGACAGAGATGTCGCCAGTGTAGGACCAGGTAAAGGTAAGCAAAGAAGCCTCATGCGCCTTGGGCACCTCTGAAAGTCTAGGTTAGGGACCAGGGCTGGATCCCACAGAGTCCCTCATACCCCTTAGGTCCCGATCTGGTCTCAGTACAGAACCTAGCCTGGGCACCATAGATAAGAGCTCCTGGGTCTAGGCTTGTACTGCACCCCCCCACCCCCCCCCACCCCCCAAGAATACAGGAGCCAGAACTGCGGGCCTCTTGTGTTGAACTTAAAAAGGGCCCGCCGAGAGCACAATACATGCCGTGGGAGAAGCTGCACGTAAGCAAGGGGAGTGGGGACACACCAAGACCGCAGATTTTAATTTTAGGAATATAAAGCAGAAAGGGCTCTCATTGACATTAATCATTATCTATTATTCATTATCTGAATATGAGACAGGAGCTTGCTCACCCTGAATATACAGAGGATGAAGCAGCTTGTAGTCCCCATAGAGAACAATCAGAGCGGCTTACCGAATGACATCGTCATGGAAAACTCTGCTCTGATTCGATGAGAGCCCTTGGACCAGGCAAAGGTGAATGAATATCAGCTCCCCCCCAGGGGGAAGGCCAGTGGCCAGGCCTGGAGTCTTTACATTCCAGGGCTGACCAGGCTGGGTTTTGTTTCGGCTTTAAAGTGGGTCAACTGATTTATATGGGTTTTGTTCAACTTTAAAAATACAATTCTGTGAAATACTCACCTGTAGAATTGGTATTATAAGTATACAGTACGTCCTGCTCCAGATAGATTACTTACACTTGGGTTATCCTCCGCCAGATGGCGCTGCACTGCAGAGACATGTAAAACAGGCTCCTCCCGGCCCCTCAAATACCCGGGGACCTCCCACAAATCCCCAGCATTGAAAAGCAGTGAACGAGAAGCCGGGAGAATTTAACCACCCAAACTGGTAACTATAACAATAATAACAATCACCATACAGGGGATCCAGAAAAATGCAAAACCAAGGGTGGGGTGGAGCAGGACGTACTGTATACTTATAATACCAATTCTACAGGTGAGTATTTCACAGAATTGTATTATTCTTAGTATACAGTATCCAATAGCAGTGTCCATAAAGTAGGGTGGGATCCCCAACAAAGAAGGTAACAGCAGACAGTTTAAACCACTGCCGCCTGCAAAACCTTGCGGCCAAAAACAGCATCAGCTGAGGCCCTAACATCAACCTTGTAAAACTTCGAAAAGGTATGAACAGAAGACCAAGTAGCGGCCTTGCAAACTTGTTCAACAGAAGCCTAGTGCTGGAAGGTCCAAGAGGCACCAATAGCACGAGTAGACTGAGCAGTAAGGCGGAAGGGGGAATTCTTCCCCTTAGCAGAATAGGCCTGAATCACAGCCTGACGGATCCATTTGCTAATAGTAGACTTGGCAGGAGCCAAACCCTTCCTGGACCCAGAATGGACCACAAAAAGAGCATCAGTTTTCCTGAAGGACGCAGTGACTATCAGGTAATACTTCAGACACCTGACCACATCCAAGGAATGCAGAACCCTTTCCTTAGCGTTGCTAGGATTAGGGCACAATGAAGGAAGAACAATATCTTGATTTAAATGAAAAACAGACACCACCTTAGGCAGAAAGTTTGGCTTAAAGCGGAACACCACCTTGTCCTGGTGTCTCTCATAGTATGGGGGCTGAATAGAAAGAGCCGCCAACTCAGACACACGCCTGACCGAAGTAATGGCCACCAGAAAGACAACCTTGAGGGTAAGCACAGCCAGAGCAGCATCCTGTATAGGTTCAAAGTGAGCACCCTGCAAGGCAGACAAAACCAAGTTCAAATCCCAAACAGGGACCATAGGTTTACGTGGGGGACGCACACGAGTAACCCCCTGGAAGAAGGTCTTAACCAAAGAATGCTGGGCAAAAGACTTCTGAAAGAAAACAGACAGGGCAGAAACCTGACCCTTCAGAGTACTGAGTTGGAGTCCCGACTCCAACCCATGCTGTAAGAACTCCAGAACCCTGGGAACTGAAAAATACAATTCTGTGAAATACTCACCTGTAGAATTGGTATTATACGCATACAGTTCGTCCTGCTCCGATATAATACTTACACGTGGGTAATCCTCCGTCAGAGGGCGCTGTTCACTGCAGACATGCAAAAAACAGGCTCCTCCCGGCCCTTCATATACCCAGGGACCTCCCACAAATCACCAGTATTGAAAAGCAGTGAGAAAAGAAGCCGGGAGAAACCAACCACCAACTGGTAACAATAGTAATGATAACAATCACCATACAGGGGATCCAGAAAAAGTAAAACCAGGGTGGGGTGGAGCAGGACGTACTGTATGCGTATAATACCAATTCTACAGGTGAGTATTTCACAGAATTGTATTATTCTAAGCATACAGTACGTCCTGCTCCAATATAATACTTACACGTGGGACATCAAATAGCAGTGTCCATAAAGTAGGGTGGGATCCCCAACAAAAAAGTCACAGCAGACAGTAAAGGCGCTGTCACCTGCAAAACTTTGCTACCAAGTACGACATGAGCAAAGGCTCTAACGTCAATCCCATAACAAAACCTTTGAAAAGGTATTGAACAGAAACAAGCAGCGGTCTAGCAACTTATTCAACAGAAAACCTAGTGCTGAAGGGCCAAATGTACCCAAACACCAATAGAACGGAATAAAAAGAGAGAGGGAGATTCTTCCCCCTTAAAGGAATAGGCCAGTGTAACGGCCTAACCAGCCCAAAGGCAACAGAAGCCTCGGTAAAACTTAGAACTCTCCCCAACGGGGAAATAAAAACTGGTCTCCCGCAAGACAGGCGGGGATACAGACCCCTTCACTAACAAGGATCAGCAAGAAGCCGAAACCTTTCCTCAGGACCAGGAAGGCAAACCATCCAAGTAAGAGCAGTCCAAAGGGCGCATAGGCCCTGGAAGCAAACGAGATCAGGCGCATACATATGGAGGCGCCCGCAGACCCCAAAGGGCATCAGTCCCCCTAAGAGACAAGAAACAACCAGGAAAACTTCAACATCTGTTGAGGGAATGTAGACCCCTTACTTCAGCATTATTAAGAATAAGGCCCATAGGCAGACTAAAAGGACTTAAATAATGATCATAAAACACCACCTTGGACAAAAGGGTCCGGCGAAAGGCGGAATACCACCACATTAGGTGTTAGGTGTGTGTGTATAATATACAGTCAGGGCCAGAAATATTTGGACAGTGACACAAGTTTTGTTATTTTAGCTGTTTACAAAAACATGTTCAGAAATACAATTATATATATAATATGGGCTGAAAGTGCACACTCCCAGCTGCAATATGAGAGTTTCCACATCCAAATCGGAGAAAGGGTTTAGGAATCATAGCTCTGTAATGCATAGCCTCCTCTTTTTCAAGGGACCAAAAGTAATTGGACAATGGACTCTAAGGGCTGCAATTAACTCTGAAGGCGTCTCCCTCGTTAACCTGTAATCAATGAAGTAGTTAAAAGGTCTGGGGTTGATTCCAGGTGTGTGGTTTTGCATTTGGAAGCTGTTGCTGTGACCAGACAACATGCGGTCAAAGTAACTCTCAATTGAGGTGAAGCAGAACATCCTGAGGCTGAAAAAAAAGAAAAAATCCATCAGAGAGATAGCAGACATGCTTGGATTAGCAAAATCAACAGTCGGGTACATTCTGAGAAAAAAGGAATTGACTGGTGAGCTTGGGAACTCAAAAAGGGCTGGGCGTCCACGGAAGACAACAGTGGTGGATGATCGCCGCATACTTTCTTTGGTGAAGAAGAACCCGTTCACAACATTAACTGAAGTCCAGAACACTCTCAGGGAAGTAGGTGTATCTGTCTCTAAGTCAACAGTAAAGAGAAGACTCCATGAAAGTAAATACAAAGGGTTCACATCTAGATGCAAACCATTCATCAATTCCAAAAATAGACAGGCCAGAGTTAAATTTGCCCAAAAACACCTCAACAAGCCAGCTCAGTTCTGGAAAAGTATTCTATGGACAGATGAGACAAAGATCAACCTGTACCAGAATGATGGGAAGAAAAAAGTTTGGAGAAGAAAGGGAACGGCACATGATCCAAGGCACACCACATCCTCTGTAAAACATGGTGGAGGCAACGTGATGGCATGGGCATGCATGGCTTTCAATGGCACTGGGTCACTTGTGTTTATTGATGACATAACAGCAGACAAGAGTATCCGGATGAATTCTGAAGTGTACCGGGATATACTTTCAGCCCAGATTCAGCCAAATGCTGCAAAGTTGATCGGACGGCGCTTCATAGTACAGATGGACAATGACCCCAAGCATACAGCCAAAGCTACCCAGGAGTTCATGAGTGCAAAAAAGTGGAACATTCTGCAATGGCCAAGTCAATCACCAGATCTTAACCCAATTGAGCATGCATTTCACTTGCTCAAATCCAGAATTAAGACGGAAAGACCCACAAACAAGCAAGACCTGAAGGCTGCGGCTGGAAAGGCCTGGCAAAGCATTAAGAAGGAGGAAACCCAGCGTTTGGTGATGTCCATGGGTTCCAGACTTAAGGCAGTGATTGCCTCCAAAGGATTTGCAACAAAATATTGAGAAAATAAATATTTTGTTTGGGTTATGTTTATTTGTCCAATTACTTTTGAGCTCCTAAAATGTGGAGTGTTTGTAAAGAAATGTGTACAATTCCTACATTTTCTATCAGGTATTTTTGTTCAACCCTTCAAATTAAACTTTACAATCTGCACTTGAATTCTGTTGTAGAGGTTTCATTTCAAATCCAATGCGGTGGCATGCAGAGCCCAACTTGCGAAAATTGTGTCACTGTCCAAATATTTCTGGCCCTGACTATATATATATATATATATATATATATATATATATATATATATATATATAATGAATGAGGGCTAAGTAATCAGAACCACATTCTCAGGCACACGTCTGACTGATGCAACAGCCCCTGGAGGGGCTACTTGAACTACAAAACAGCTCAGACAGCATCCAGGATAAGTCCCAAGGGAACAATCCGCAGGGCAAACAGAATGAAAATTGATCCCAACAGGGACCATAGAACTACTTGGGAGATGCCCCTGAGCAATCCCCAAGAGAACTCCTAACAAGGAAGACAGAACCAGACTTCTACAGGAAGGCAGACAGGACAGAACCTGAACCTTCAGAGTACCTAGATGGGGAGCCAACCCCAACCTATGCTGTAACAACTCTAGAACCCTGGGAACCGAGAACGTCCAACAGGGGAGAGACCAAGACTCATGCCAATCAATATGGGTACACCATAACCCGCAATAGACGGAGGAAGAGGAAGCCAAGGAAGCTTGCTCCTAGCCCTCCATATACCAAGTCACCCAGAAGATAAGCCCGTCTTCAAGGGGTGAATGAATCAGCTGTCAAGCCCCAGACTAGAGTCTGTTGGGACGACATAAGAAGGAGCCTGACAAGGGCAGAACCGCACTCCTGAGAGAGCGTACAGGTCCGCTGACCTCAGCAGAAGCATCTGCGAACCACAGTTCACTAGGCCATCCAGGGGCCATCAATCTCACGGGTCTCTTGATCAGCACGACCGTGCGCAGAACCCCACATAGCAGGGTGAATGAAGAGAAGACATATAAAATAGAAAGTCTAGACATAAATTTACTAAGCCCTCATGACCAGAGTCAGAATATTCTGGGGCAGTAAAAACAGAGCCCCTGTGATATAAGCGAGACCCAACAGAGCCACCCTAGTTGGCTCTCAGAGGGACACCAGGATAGCACAACCTGCCACTGAAAGAAATCCATTGGAGCGAATACCACTGAGGAGCAGGGGGCGTAGACCCCCACCCAGATCAGGATCAGGAACCTTCCAGGAGAATCATCCTGCTTCAAGCTCCAGACCAATAATAAAACAGGCCATTGTCTTCCAACAGGCCAAGAGTCCCCAAATAGACAGGACCTAAAGAGGAGAAGTCCAGCAGTATAGAGTCAACTGAAGGCTCATTGTTTTAACAAAGCCAGTAGGTAAGATGGACCCTCTAAGGGACCCTACCTAGGAACCACGGGGGGTTTTGGAAGAAATTCCCCCCCCCCCCCCCCCCCGCCAACCTGCGAGACTTGGTACCCAAGGTGACCATTCACAGGAAGATGCAAGTAAAGAAGGGCATGCCCCCTGACAGGGTCCTTGAATATAACCAGCTCAAGAGGAACCACCGTACCAAAAGGGGAATGAGCACAGACCTAGCTCCCGGGGTGCTGGAACCCCATCTAGGATCAATAACCTACTGTGCCGAAGAGCCTAAAGGCTCTGTATATAAGTGACATCATCTGATACGCCACCAATGGGCCCACCAGCTGCAATCCTGCCTGGTGAAATAAGATGTCAGCAAAGGGGGACAGAGCCCCCGTAACCAGGAGTCCACTTGTTGCCAAGGAAGAAGGCTCAAGCCTGAACCGAATCCAAGGAATGGAGATAGCGGATAAGGGACCACGAGGGATCGAGGTGACAGAGCACCCATCCAGTAACTCCCAGGGGACACCGCCGGCCGACTAGCCCACTCGGCCTGACGGAGAGATTGGGGAGTAAGGAAAGACCCGGTAGGCCCTAGTGCGGACGCCCCACAGGCATGTCCGAGACATCACCCCCATCAGCGCCATGGCGAGTAGCGTGGGGGCGGAAGAGAGGCCAAAAACAAGGCCCCAATCCGCAGGGTTGGTCCTGCAACACTGACTAGTAACGGTCTTGGTGTCCAGAAGACAGAGGGGGAACTAACAGGATCTAGAACGCCACAGGAGGCCAGAATCCCCCCTTGCACAGGGCGCCTGTGTCCCGAGACAGAGATATCATACAGGGACTACCTGTGAGTGTAGAATTGCCAAGCCTACCATAGGCCAGCATGGCCCAGATTGCCTCATCATTTTGAGGGAAAGAGAAAGGTTAACATAGAGGCCATTGCCCCATTCTGTTAAGGGCAACCTGCAAGTAAGGCCAGACCCTGCAGGCAGAGTACGGCCTGCACCAACTCCTGAGGGGAAAAACAGGGTCTCGAAGCACCCTGAGAACCTCCGAGAGGGACCGCCCACCAAATTCTATCCTGTGTCCAGGGGAACTACCTCCTGGATCCACCAGAAGGAGAAGATACGCTCCCAGATAGGAGCCAGGTGCTGTGGCAGTCCCCTCGCCCAGAAGGGCGAGGGCGTCCCTTTATGCTTGGGAAGTCTTGGCAGATTTGGACTTAGCCCTGCCAGAGGGCCCAGGGTGTTGCCTGCCCACCCCGTGGTGGAAATCCACTCTGAAAAGTTGGAAGCACACCTCAGGTTCGTGTTTGACACTAACGTAGGGAGGGGTAGGGGTGTCCCTGCCCCGAGGAGGCCGAGACGGCTTCTGCGTAGGGGTGCCTTACCCTTTTTTCCAAAAAGGTCCAAACGGGCCCCAAATAGACGCCGTCCTCTGAAAGGAAGACCAGTGAGAGCCTTTTTCGTATCATCGTCAGCACCCCACTGTCGCAGCCAGACCAGGCGGCGGATAGCTACCACAAGGGTAGAGGTTCTAGCACACATCTTAATAGTGTCATCCAGCGCTGAGAGGATAAACCTTACAAACACATCACAGTCTGAGAGCACATTACCAGGGGAGGTCCTCAGGTCGGTAGTTTTCTAATGAGAGTCCTGGCGGCCACCGCAGTGATGGCCGCGGCACAGACCGGGCGCAGAGCCGTCCCTGCACACGAAAAGGCGTGGGAAGCCAGTCTGTCAATGCGCCAGTCCTCAGCATCCCGAAGGGTACGATAATGAGGGGCAGTCATGAAGGGGGGGTTAGTAACCCCTATAATTGTTGCATCCACCACGGGAGGTGCTGACCAAAAGTTAACCACATCAGGGGGAAAAGGGTACATCCAATCCCAGACCCCTGGAACCCCTTTAAGTTTACAAGGCGAATCCCATTCTTTGGATATAAGAGCCTGGAAATGCTCCTGTTCCAGAAATTCCAAGCGCGGTGTCGCTGTGTGGAAACTCTCCCTCTTAGGCTTGGGAGCCTCTCCGGGAGGAGAGATTGACAAAACCTCAAAGATCTTTATAAGTAGTTCATCAGTGTCACACAGGCCCCAAGAACCGGGGCCAGAATCATCACAGCTCCAGGGCATCCCATCCGAGGAGCCCGAATTGGAGAATAGCTCACCTTCATCAGAAGGATCCAGGTCCTGCATAGCAGCAGATTCATTGGTTTCGTCAGTAACCGGAGAGCCAGGAGGCGTCAGGGACCGCTTCTTTCCAGGGCCAATACGCTCCGCCAAACCAGACAGCACCTGCTCAGCCATAGGCAGCCTGCGCGGCACGACTTGCTGGTCATCCCCGCTCGAGTGAGACTCATCAGGCGTGAGATTTAGGTCCGGGGAGACAGGTGTATTGAAGGGAGGTGCAGCCACTGGCAAACCTGATTGCAGGGTCAGTGCCTGTTCAGCACACGGTCCGCAGACCCGTGCTCTGTCAGCATCAGCATGGGGCTGACCACACACTGTACACAGCCGGTCTTGTCCCCGAGGGACCCCGGGTACATAATTCTGAGATGCCTCCATATGGTAATTATCTGAGCAGTATGCCCGCAGGGATTTACGCAATAGGCAACCCTGGATGCCCCAAGACCCGCTAGGAACGTGGGAGAATTTGTTATGAGGACCCGCAATAATATATGTCAGGCCGGGAGAAGCCACCGAAATCCTGGCGTCTGAAAGACATAATGGTATAGGAGGAGGGTGTCAGTGCCATGCGCAGCCGAATAAAAAAATCATAGGAACAAAAATCGCCCGGGAGGGCACTTACATGACCAAGGGAGGAGGCGGATCGCAACCACGCGCGAACCTCGAGGGGCGGGCCTGATCTGGCTGTGACGAGGGGCACGTCATGCAGAGTCCCCGCCTCCCCCAAAGAGCGCGAAGCTCTAACCAGCGCAACGTGAATGACAGTAGTGGATAGAACACACATACATAATGTAATTAAGGAGATTGCTATCACACTAGAGAATAATGCTGCCGCCCGGGCTGCACACTAATGTAATGAAAGGACAAACACGCGCGCAACCAGAAGGTTTATGGAGCAAGGAGCGCGGCACTGACACCCAAGTTTAAATAAGAGATCAACGGCCTTAAACGTGTTAACATTACACTGAGACTGCCACACATACCCCCCCCCCCTTTCTTTTCCCCAGAGCTACGGCAGGAAGCGAGGGAGAAGCGGACCTGCACCCAGGGATTATCGCTATGAGGGGCACGGGCAACAATGCGGGAGGGGCATCTAATGAAGGCTCACCATCGGCCTAAACCGCCTACCCTATGGTGGGGGATTGCGGTGGAACGTAGCTCCGTGAGCACACGAGGTGCTGCCTACCTTCACCCGACCAGCGCAGCCCAGGCTGGGAGGCACATCTTTATCGAAGAGGACGGGTGGAAATAGTCCCGCGGGGCCGCAGGCTGTAATAGCCCCGCTCACCTGCGAGAGAGTTGATACTTCATGTCTTCGCAGTCAGCACTGCAGAGAAATCTGGGGATTTGTGTGAGGTCCCTGGGTATATGAAGGGCTGGGAGGAGCCTGTTTTTTGCATGTCTGCAGTGAACAGCGCCCTCTGGCGGAGGATTACCCACGTGTAAGTATTATATTGGAGCAGGACGTACTGTATGCTTAGAATACACCCGACAGGGAAGAGACCTAGACTCACACCAGTCAATGTAGGTACGCCATACCCTGTAATAGATGGAAGAAGAAGTTTTCTTCCTAGCCTTCACCATGGTATCAACCACCGAGGCAGACAAGCCTTTCTCCATCAAGATGGAGGTTTCAGCAGCCAGGCCGTCAAAGCCAGAGTTTGTAAATTGGGATGGCATAAGGGGCCCTGAGTGAGTAGATCTGGCACTCCTGGCAGAACGTACTGGTCCACTGCGATATGCACAACGTCTGCGAACCACACTCTTCTTGGCCACCTGGGGGCCACCAGAATCACTGGCACCCCTTCCAGAGCAATCTTGCGCAGGACCCTGCCAGGGGGAATGGAGGTAAGACATACAGGAGCCGAAATTCCTGCCATTCCAAGGCCAGAGGATCCTGAGACAGGGAGACAAAAGCCTGGAGCTTGTGAATGTGACGGGACGCAAACAGATCCACATCCGGTAGACCCCAACGGTGACACAGGGACTGGAATACCCTGTTGCAGAGGGGCCACTCTCCCTGACGAGAGGTCCCCCTGCTCAGAGAGTCTGCCAGTAGATTCTCTGCCCCCGGGATGTACACAGCCGAAATGCATTGAACATTGGCCTCCGCCCATGTCAGAATCCGCGACACCTTCTGGAGGGCCCCCCTGCTCCGGGTCCCTCCCTGATGGTTGATGTAGGCAACCGCCGTCCTGTTGTCTGAGCGCACCTGCACAGACAGACCCCTCAGGTGATTGGTCAACTGCTCCAGTACCAATCTGATCGCCCGTAGTTCCAGAATGTTGATGGGTAAGTGGGCCTCCTGAGGGCCCCACCGCCCCTGGAACCGCAGGGACTTCCAGAATCCCCCCCATCCTGACAGACTGGCATCCATGGTGACCGTCTCCCAGGAGGGGGCCAGAAAGGACCTGCCCCCCAGCAAGTTCCTGTGGTCCAGCCACCACGAAAGGGACCGCCTGACCAAGGGGGGAAGCACACAGACCCGGAAGTTGGGTCCTTGTCCCATACTGACAGAAGGTGAAGTTGTAGAGGCCTAAAATGGAACTGAGCAAAGGGCACCGCCTCGAAGCACGCCACCATCAGGCCCACCAACTGCATTCCCTGCCTGAGGGAGGGCTGGGGACACGATAGCAGGAACCTCACCTGTGCAGTTAGAGCTTCCACCTTCTGTTGAGGAAGGAATATCCTTGACTGAACCGTATCCAGAATCATTCCCAGGAACTGGGGGAAACCGAGGAAGGGAACAGAGAGGACTTGGGGTGATTGATCACCCAGCCGAAGGACTCCAGGGTGCACACCACCAGCTGAGTGTCCAACTCTGCCTGCTGTAGAGACCGAGAGGTGATGAATATGTCATCCAGGTAGGGCAGCACGCGTATGCTCCTTGACCTTACCAGAGACATCACCCCCGCCAGCACTTTGGTAAACACTCTGGGAGCTGAGGTGAGGCCAAATGGCAAGGCCACAAATTGGTAATGTTGATCTATCAACGTGAATCTGAGAAACCTTTGGTGTCCCGGGAACACAGGGATGTGAAGGTAAGCGTCTTTGATGTCCACAGTCGTCATGAAATCCCCTGGGCGCAGGGAGCTGATGGCCGAGCGCAGAGTTTCCATGCGAAAGCGCCTGTTCTTGACAAATTTGTTGAGGATCTTTAAATCCAGAATGGGCCTGACTGACCCATCTTTTTTGGGAACCCCTTGCCTCTTTCTCTTAAGGGGACCCTGCAAATGACCCACAGACCCAGAAGGCCTTGCACGGCCTGCATCAAGACCTGAGCTGAGACAGGGTCCTGGGGGATCCGGGACCTGATGAATCTCGGGGGGGGGGGGGGGGGGGCGCACAGCAAACTCTATCTTGTAACCAGAGGACACTACCTCCTGAATCCACCGGTCTGAGACGTGGTGCCTCCAGACGTGCGCAAAGTGCTGTAGCCGTCCCCCCACCCTGACGGGCGAGGACGCCCCATCATGCCGGAGGGGGATTGGGAGAGGATTTGGGCTTAGACCCCCAGGAGGAGCCAGGACGTCGTCCTCTGTTCCTATGCCAGTAATCAGCACGAGCCCCCGCGAAGGACACCCCTTTTCCCTGCTTAGCACCGCGGTAGGGGGAGACTGCCGCCTGCGCTGGGGTAACTTACCTCCTTTAGCAAAAAGGTCTAGGCGGTCCCCGAACAGGTGTAGCGCCTTAAATGGAAGCCCAGTAAGGGCCTTCTTTGCAGCATTGTCAGCAGCCCACTGGCGCAGCCAAACCGCGCGGCGTATAGCTACCACCAAGGCAGAAGTTCTTGCACACATCCTAATGGCATCATCCAAGGCAGATAGGATAAAGTTTACAAACACATCACAGTTAGACAGTGCATTAAACGTATCAGGTGGCAATTCATCAGGAGCACCTTCAAGTACACTTCTGATCAGGGCCCTGAGCGCCACAGACGTAATGGCCGAGGCGCAAACCGGCGCAGCACCGCCCCCACAAATGCAAAGGCATGGCACGCCAATTGGTCAATGCGCCGGTCCTCAGCATCCCGCAGAGTAGTAGTGTCAGGGGAGTGCATAATAGAGGTGTTAGACAACCCTAGAATAGGAGCATCCACCTCGGGAGGCGATGACCAGCACTTGACCATATCAGCAGGAAAGGGATACTTTCTGTCCCAACTCTTAGGTATACCGGGAAGTCTACTGGGATGTTCCCACTCCTTAAGCACAAGGTTATTGAAATGGGTTTGCTCAGGAAATTCCAAACGAGCCTTAGCAGTATGAAAAAGCTCCCCCCTTTGCCTCGGATCCGCAACAGGGGGAGAGATGGACAGAACCTCTAAAATCTGAACCAGCAGTCTGTCAGTATCATCCGGGGCCCAGGAGTCAGAGCCAGAATTGTCATGACCCCTGGTCAACAGATGATCCTGAATCAGAAAACAGCTCCCCTTCGTCCGAGGGGGTATAGCCACATAGATGCAACAACTCATCAGACTCCATAGGGAAAAGAGTGGCATCAGGGGTTAAGCGACGCTTTTTAGTAGTGGCCTTACGCGCTAAAGTATTAGCAATCAATTTTTCAACACTGGCCAGTCTAGCAGACACATCAGGTTGAGAATCCCCGCTTGTATGCAATTCAATGGGGGTGAAACTCAAGCTTGGGGGAGTAGGTGAAGTGAGACGAGGTGTAGGCCCAGCCACAGGAGGGGCGGATTGCAACGTTAGCACCTGCTGTGCGCAAGGAACACAGACCCGTGCATTGTCACCGCTAATAGGTGAGACCCCACAAGCTACACACAGCCGGGCTTGTCCCAAAGGAACCCCGGTCACATTATCCGGAGATGCCTCCATATGGTGATTATTAGGCACAATATGCCAGTAGGGATTGGCGCTATAAAGCAACCCTGGATGCCCCAATGACCCGCTAGGGAAGTGGGAGAAACTATCAATTACACCAGGCCGGGAGAAGCCACTGGATTCACCCGTCTGAAAGACACAATGGGAAGAAGGGGTGTCAGAACCAAACACACTAAAATGAGTATGAAGTCGCCCGCGAGGGCACATACGGACCGCGGTAAGTAGAACCGTCACACGCGCGCGCACGACCTGACAAAATGGTGTCGAGAGTAACTCGAAGGGCAGGCCAGAGCGAGCCGTGATGCAGAGCGCGCCAAGCCAGGCCCCTCAAAGAGCGCGAAGTCCACAGACAAGCAACCAATGAGAACGCAGAAGTGTCTGAGGTAACGCCGCCGCCTGGCGCGGAACATCCAAATGAAGGAAAAGACGCGGCGGCATTTGCAATAGTAAAAAGATAAGTCATCGCGGCGGCTGACACCACATATACTAGTCAAAAAACATGACAAAAAGCCGTGTGCACGAATCACGATACACGCTCACCCACACCCCCCCCCCGTCTTTCCCCCCCGAAGGCTACAGGGAGAATGAGGGAGGATGGCGGCACTCTGTACAGGACCCACCGCTACACGGGGCATGTGGCAATAATGCGGGAGGGGCATCCCATAAAGGCTCAGCCTATACCGCCTACCCTTTGGTGGGGGACTGCGGTGGAGCAGCACTCCATAAGCATGCATGGTGCCGCCTACCTTCACCCGACCAGGGCAGCCCAGGCTGGGAGGCACATCACACGAAGGACGGGTGGGAATAGTCCAACAGGGACGCAGGCTAATAGCCCCGCTCACCTGCGAGAGAGTGATAATTTCATGTCTTCGCAGTAAGCACTGCAGAGAAATCTGGGGATTTGTGGGAGGTCCCCGGTTATTTGAGGGGCCGGGAGGAGCCTGTTTTGCATGTCTCTGCAGGATAACCCAATTGTAAGTAATCTATCTGGAGCAGGACGTACTGTATACTAAGAATATGGACTTTTCTCCAGGATGTTTTACTCTCCTGGTGATAGGTCATTGTCCCTGGTGCTGTGTGAAACCTCCCCAATGGTGCTCAAGACTTACCTTTCATCGTGATTGCGCGGGCTCTTGTCCAATCAGCGCTGTATGCAGCGCATATTAATGCACCATATACAGCTCTGTATACACACGCACCTCCCGCATACAGAAAGGGGCGTGGCCACATCCCCAGTTTCCCATAGATCTGTGGCACACTCCCGTGCCCACCAGCTTGAACGGGCATGTCACATCCTTGAGAAGCCAGGGATGCAGCCGTGGCCTGCAAATGAAGTGGGGTATTGCCAAAATGGCGGTTGGCGGGGTCTCACACAGCTTTAGGATGCCCCAGAATATACACAACCTTAGGTTCACTTTAAGAGTCTCGGGTTCATGAATTAACCCACATATACAAACTAAACCCAAGCCCAGCTGCAGTGATGGAAGCTACACACGCTGGTGATTCTTACCTGTTCCGTCTGCTTCCATTTCTGCTCCAGAGCATCAAACATGACCCTGCAAAGCTCCTGCACGTCGTGCTGCTGCCAGGCTGCAAAATCAAAACAAGAAACAAGCCAATTAAAAGGGATCTAATATTCAATACCACGTCCAGAATCCATGCGGCAGCCCGACCCCCGGCCCCTTTACCTTCACTGCTGTCCCAGCCGAAGCTGCGGGTCACGTCCGTCGTCTCTATCGCCCTCTTTTTACTGGTCTGCAACAGGACAAATAACCTTTGCAGCTGATATGGGATGCTGGTCACCGGGTCCTCCTCAGACTCCTCAAACTCCCACCTGAGAAACAAAGGATACATTTTATTTCAGTTTCACCTGTGATTAAAGGATATTAGAAATGTCTGTAAATTAGACAGGTCCTCTTTACTCCTATTCTTTGCATGTAATCTTGCTAAGATGTTTTATGTAACTGCGCCTGGGCTTCTTACAATGGATTCCTCCCAGCAAGGTCACCAGCCGCCATGAGATAAAGCCGCCAGGCTCCGCCATGAGATAAAGCCCTAGCGATCAAAACAACGCCATGTCTTTATAAACTCTAGTGACTCTTCAATAATGAGCATCTGAATAATTCACCAGCAGACTATCCTATGGCACCACATGAAAGAGTTCAAGCGGACCAAAACCCAGGATTTTGACTATCCTGGGATTGGGTACTTGCCCCCAGGGCACCCCGATCGCCCCCCTGCGCCTTAGCAAGCGGCTCCGAGCACGCTGACGGCAGCATCTCCTGCTTTCCTATAACAGGGAGCATGCCCACACTAGTCATTCACAACCCATCAATTCAATTAACCCATCTGTGCATTCAGTGCATCATTGCCTGGCATTTGCCTGATACAGGGATAGCAGGGATGCGTCTGCGGCTTGCACATGCGCCTGAAAAGAAGGTAAGGGTATGGAGCGAACTGGGGGGGGGGGGGGGATTCACACAGTGGGACATGGCAATATTGGATGCACTGAGGGGAAATAATCGGTCGGCCCTTAAATCTTAGCAATTTCCGGGCCAATCTCCATGGGTTTTGGTCCACTATAAAATAGTTTAAGTATATTTAAAATGGACCAAACCAGGGATTTTGACTATCCCAGGATTTGTGCCTTGCCCTGGGGGAATCCAGATTTGGGATTCCCCACTATGTGGACCCCATTCCCCCCAGAGGGAGTAGGTTAATTTACCATCCCTGTGGATCAGAACCATCCCTAAGATACAGTTGCAAGGGAGGATTTAGGCCTGCTTTAAAGAGGACCGATCGGGGGTGCCCTGCTGTGTGAAACCCCCCAGGTCGCCTGAAAACTCACCTTCATTCCTGGTCCAATGGCGCATGTGTGAGCAGCAGCCGCATCCCTGTTAACCCTTTAGCAGGGCGTGTACCGCGGCAGTCATTTGTGAATGGCCGGCGCGGGCACGCTCCCTGTTAGAGGGTAGCAGGGGATGCAGCCGGCCGCGCACTTGGATACGCTCACATTAGACAAGCTCCTGGACGAAGGGGATCAAGCGGATCTGAGTGTGCTGATTGGACGAGCGGCCACGCATGCATCGAGGGGCCGTGAAGAGGTGAGTTTGTTCAGTCATCCTGGGGGGGGGGGGGGGGTAGGGGGGTTCCACACAGTGGGTGCCCCAGGGGCAAGGACCAAAACCCAGGATAATCAAAATCCTAGGATTTGGTCCACTTTAACTGTTGAGGCACAAGCAGACATGTACTGTCATAAAACTAACTTGTAGAGTGCATTGCGGAATTCCGGCGTCATGTACAGGGTCTGCAGCAGGCTGTTCAGATAACAGGTCATCGCCTGGTTCACCAAACCAACGTAACCTGCCAGAGAAACAATGGGAAACGGTAAAAAGAATTACACACTGGAATATTGTATAGTGGGAGCGTGGGCAGGTTGAGTACCTGTGTCTGATTTACTAAGCAGTGAGGAGTAGGAGTAGTTCTGACTGATGTAATCACTGGTGCAGCCCACGGAGCCGTCTCTGGGAAGAGGGCCGATGAATTTCTCCTGTGTGCTGTCATCCAGGCCGCTGCTGTCCGCTGTGCCCGACTCGTCCTAACATGGTTTAATGGATTAAAAAAAATAAATAAAAGGAAGACGAAAACGCTTCGGCCTGGCCCAGAAAAAATACAATTCTGTGATTACTCACCTGTAGAATTGGTATTATGGAGTATACAGTACGTCCTGCTCCAAATCTAATACTTACAGTTGGGATATACTCCGCCAGATGGCGCTGGACTGCAGAGATATCGAAAATAGGCTCCTCCCGGCCCCTCAAATACCCAGGGACCTCCCACAAATCCCCAGCATTGAAAAGCAGTTAAGGAGAAGCCGGGAGCATTAAACAATCCAAACTATCAACTATAACAATGATAATCACCATACAGGGGATCCAAGAAAATGCAAACCAAGGGTGGGTTGGAGCAGGACGTACTGTATACTCATAATACCAATTCTACAGGTGAGTAATCACAGAATTGTATTATTCTTAGTATACAGTACGTCCTGCTCCAAATCTAATACTTACACTTGGGACATCCAATAGCAGTGTCCATAAAGTAGGGTGGGATCCCCAAGAAAAAATTAGCAGCAGGCAGTTTAAACCACTGCCGCCTGCAGTACCTTGCGGCCAAAAACAGCATCAGCTGAGGCCCTAACATCAACCTTGTAAAACTTTGAAAAGGTATGAACAGAAGACCAAGTAGCGGCCTTGCAAACTTGTTCAACAGAAGCCTGGTGCTGAAAAGCCCAAGAGGCACCAATAGCACAAGTGGAGTGAGCAGTAAGGCGGAAGGGAGGATTCTTCCCCTTAGCAGAGTAGGCCTGAATCACAGCCCGACGAATCCACTTGCTGATAGTAGACTTGGCAGAAGCCAAACCCTTCCTAGGACCAGAAGGGACCACAAAAAGAGCACCAGTTTTCCTGAAAGGTGCAGTAGCCACTAGATAGTACTTCAGACACCAAACCACATCCAAAGAGTGCAAAACCCTCTCCTTAGCATTGCTAGGATTAGGGCACAAAGAAGGAAGAACTGATTCAAATGAAAGGCAGACACTACCTTAGGCAGAAAATCAGGTTTGAAACGAAACACCACCTTGTCCTGGTGCCTCTCATAGTAGGGAGGCTGAATGAACAGCGCCGCCAACTCAGACACACGCCTGACAGAAGTGATAGCCACCAGAAACACAACCTTGAACGTAAGAATGGCCAAGGCAGCATCCTGCACAGGTTCAAAGGGAGCACCCTGCAAGGCTGACAGAACCAAGTTCAAATCCCAAACAGGCACCATAGGTTTACGTGGGGGACGCACATGAGTGACCCCCTGGAAGAAAGTCCTGATCAGAGGGTGCTGAGCAAAGGACTTCTGGAAAAAAATAGCCAGGGCAGACACCTGATCCTTCAGAGTACTGAGTTGTAGCCCCATCTCCAACCCATGCTGCAGGAACTCCAGAATCCTGGGAATAGAGAACACACGACAGGGAAGAGACTTAGACTCACACCAGTCAATGTAGGCACTCCAAACCCTGTAATAAATGGAAGAGGAAGACTTCTTCCTAGCTTTAATCAAAGTATCCACAACTGAGGAAGACAGCACCTTCTCCATCAAGATGGAGGTTTCAGCAGCCAAGCCGTCAAAGCCAGAGTTTGTAAATTGGGATGGCGTAGTGAGCCCTGAGTGATCAGATCTGGCACCAAGGGCAGAGCGTATTGATCTACTGCCAGTTGTACCACGTCTGCGAACCACACTCTTCTTGGCCACCTGGGGGCCACCAGAATTGCTGGCACCCCTCCCAGAGCAATCTTGCGCAGAATCCTGCCCAGCAGGGGGATTGGGGGGGAAGACATACAGGAACTGAAAGTCCTTCCATGACATTGCTAGCGCATCCGAGGTCAGGGCCAGAGGATCCCTGGACAGAGACAAAAGCTGGAAGCTTGTGATTGTGGCGGGACGCAAACAGATCCACATCTGGTTGGCCCCAATGGTGACACAGAGATTGAAACACCCTGCTGCATAGGGACCATTCTCCCTGGCGAGAGGTCCCCCTGCTCAGAGAGTCCGCCTGGTGATTTTCCATCCCCGGGATGTACACAGCTGAAATGCAGGGGACATTGGCCTCCGCCCAAGTCAGGATCCGAGACGCTTCCTGGAGGGCCCCCTTGCTCCGGGTCCCTCCCTGATGATTGAAGTAGGCAACTGCCCTGAGGGCCCCACCTCCCCTGGAACCGCAGGGACTTCCAGAACCCCCCCCCCAACCTGACAGACTGGCATCCGTGGTGACCGTCTCCCAGGAAGGGGCAAGAAAGGATCTGCACCCCAACAGGTTCCTTGAGTCCACCCACCACAAGAGGGACCTCCTGACCAGGGGGGAGAGCACACAGACCCTGTCCAGGGACGCTGGGTCCTTGTCCCATACAGACAATAGGTGAAGTTGCAGAGGCCTCAAGTGGAACGGAGCATAAGGGACTGCTTCGAAGCACACCACCACCAGGCCCACCAGCTGCATCCCCTGCCTGATGGAGGGATGGGGACAAGCTAGGAGGGACTGAGCCTGTGCAATCAGACTGTCCACCTTCTGCTGAGGAAGGAAGATCCTTGCCTGAACTGTATCCAGATTCATTCCTAGGAATGGAGTTACCAAGGAAGGGGACAGTGAGGACTTGGGGTGGTTGATCACCCATCCAAAGGACTTCAGAGTAGACAACCACCAGCTGAGTATCCAACTCTGCCTGATGTAGAGACTGGGAAGTGATGAGAATGACGTCCAGATAGGGAAGCACGCGGACGCCCTGACATCTGAGCAGAGACATCACGCCAGCCAGCACCTTGGTGAACACCCTGGGAGCTGAAGTGAGGCCGAAGGGCAAGGCCACAAATTGCTAGTGTTGATCCATCAGAGCGAACCAGAGGAACCTTTGATGACCTGGGAACACAGGAATATGAAGGTAAGCATCTTTTATGTCCACAGAAGTCATGAAATCCCCTTGGCGCAGGGAACTGATGGCAGAGCGCAGAGTCTCCATGCGAAAGCGCCTGCCCCTGACAAACGTGTTGAGAATCTTCAAGCCCAGGATGGGCCTGACAGAACCATCCTTTTTGGGTACTGTGAATAGGTTGGAATAAAAGCCCTTGCCTTTTTCTCTAAAAGGGACCTGGCAGATGACCCCCAGCTCCAGGAGGCCTTGCACTGCTTGCACTAGCTCCTGAGCTGACACAGGGTCCTGAGGATCTGATGAATCTTGGAGGGGGATCGGCAGCAAACTCCAACTTGTAACCGGAGGACACTACCTCCTGAATCCACCGGTCTGAGACATGAAGCCTCCAGACGTGAGCGAAGTGCTGCAGCCGTCCCCCCACCCGGATGGGTGAGGGCGCCCCATCATGCCTGAGGGGGTTTGGGAGAGGATTTTGCTTTGGGACCCCAGGAGGAGCCAGGAAGTCCACGTCCTCTGCCTCTACCCCAGAAATCTCCCCGGGCCCCAGGGAAAGACGGAAAGACACCCCCCTTCCCTGTCTTGCACCGCGGTAAGGGGAGGAGAAGGAACCCTGACCCCGAAAGGGCCGAGGTTGCCGCCTGCGCTGGGGTAACCTGCCTCCCTTAGCAAAAAGGTCCAGGGGGTCTCCAAACAGACGCAGTCCTTTAAAGGGAAAAACCAGTGAGGGCCTTCTTGGCAGCGTTGTCAGCAGCCCACTGGGGCAGCCAAACCGAGTGGCGTATAGCCACCACGAGGGCAGAAGTTCCGGGGCATCCACCTCGGGGGGGGGGGGGGGGGGGGGGGGGATGACCAACATTTAACCAGCTCAGCAGGAAAGGGATTCTTCCTATCCCAACTCTTTGGAACCCTGGGAAGTTTACTGGGGCGCTCCCATTCCTTGAGCACAAGGTTATGGAAATGTGCCTGCTCTGGAAATTCCAAACGTGATCTTGTTGTATGGAAAAACTCCCCTCTTTGCCTGGGAGCCTTAACAGGGAGAGAGAGATAGACAGAACCTCAAAAATCTGGGTCAATAATCTGTCAGTGTCATCCGGGGCCCAGGGGTCAGAGCCAGAATCGTCATGACCCCTTGGTCTCTCATCAGATGAACCTGAATCAGAAAAGAGCTCCCCTTCATCAGACGGGGTATAGCCACAAAGATTCCCAAACTCCTCAGTTCCCATAGGGAAAACAGTAACATTAGGCGTCAAGTGCCTCTTCTTAGCAGGGGCCTTACGCGCTAAAGACTTCGCAATAATCTGTTCAACAGTAGCCAGTCTAGAAGACACATCAGGCTGAGAATCCCCACTAGTAGGCAACTCAGCAGGAGTGAGATTTAAGTTTGGGGGAGTAGGTGAAGTGAAACGAGGTACAGCCACTGGCAGGCCAGATTGCAATGCAAGCACCTGCTCAGCACAGGGTACACAGACCCACGCCTTGTCAGTGTCAGCATGAGGCTGCCCACACGCTACACACAGCCGGTCTTGTCCCGAAGGGACCCCGGTAACATTATCCTGGGATGCCACCATATGGTGATTATAGCGGCGCTATACGCAGATAGGGAATAACGTTTTATAGCAACCCTGGATGCCCCAATAACCCGCTAGGGACGTGGGAGTATAATTTTTACAAGGCCTACAAGTAATATACTTAAAACAGGGCCAGGAGAAGCCAAGAAGGGTTCATCCCGCCTGAAAGACATAAGCAGACAAGACCTTAAGTGCATCGTAACAAAAGTGAAGCAGATAAAGTCGCCCGCAAGGGCACTTACGGACCGCGGTAGGTAGGAGTACGTCGCGCATAGGCCAACCAAGTCAGAAAAATACAACTCTGTGAAGTACTCACCTGTAGAGTTGGTATTATATGCAGACAGCACGTCCTGCTCCAGACATAGTCCTCACATGTGGGTAATCCTCCGCCTTCAGCGCCGTGCACTGCAGAACATGAAGAAAACAAGCTCCTCCCGGCCCTACATATACCGAGGGACCTCCCACAAATCCCCAGCATTGAAAAGCAGTGAGAGAAGAAGCCAGAAGGAACCAACCACCCAGAGACTGGCAATAATATCCAAGATAATAATCACCACACAGGGGATCCAGAACAAGGTGAATCAGGGTGGGGTGGAGCAGGACGTGCTGTCTGCATATAATACCAACTCTACAGGTGAGCACTTCACAGAGTTGTATTATTCTAAGCAGACAGCACGTCCTGCTCCGCACATAGTCCTTACATGTGGGACATCCAATAGCAGTGTCCATAAGTAGGGTGGGATCCCCGAGAAAAAAGGCACAGACAACCATAAAAGTGCTGTCACCTTAAGCATGCTACCAAGAGCAATGAGAGCAATGCTCTAACCACAGCCTTTGAATTCTTGTAAAGGCAGAACTGAACACAAGCAGCGGACTAGCTAGCTTGCTCAACAGAACCTAGTGCTGAAAGGCCCAAGCCAAGCACAAGTAGTAAGAGAGCAAAAACCAAGAGAGAAGAATAATCTTCCACTAACGAGTAGGCTAGAGTAACAGCCTAACCATGCTACTAGAAAAAAAGGGTAGCCATGGCAACCTTAGAACTCTCCCCATCTGGGAATATGAACCCAGGTCTCAGGCGAGACCAGCAGGAATACTGAAAAACAACGCTAACAAGGCTCAGCAAGAGCCGAGACGTTTACTTTAGGCTCAGAAGGACAAAACCAACCGAGCAGGACCAAGCCAAAGGGCACCTACACCCGTGTTAGCAATCAGATCCGGTACATAAGGATGGAGAACCTATAAGCCCCAAGGGGCATAATCCCTACCAGGGACAAGAGAAAGGCCAGGAATCTCCAACACCTGATGAGGGATACAGATCCCTTTCGTTCTGAGTAAGCCAGACAATAACCCAGAGACCGTAGGGTCTGGACTAAAGGAGAATAAGAACCCCGTCTGGACCCAATTCGGCGTAATATATATATATTATATAATGACTAGGACCGCTAACAGAGCCGTCCTTTATGGCACATTGCTGACTGAAGCAACCGCCCCAGAAGAGCGATATGAGGGAAGGAACAGTTCAGACAAGAACCTGAATAAGACCCAAGGGAACCCTTAGCAGGGCATCCGGATAAGTAACCCCCCCAAAATGGAACATAGAATTCCCTGGGGAATGCACCTGAGCAACCCCTGAGGAATGCGCAACACAGAAGATTGAACTAGACTTCTGCAGTAGGTGAAACGGGGCGAGCCCTGAAACCTTCAGAGCACTGAGTTGGGGAGCCAACTTTAACCGTGCTATAATAAACCTAGGACCCAGGGATAGGGAACATCCCGCAGGAAAGAGCACTAGTCCAAGCAAAGCAGACTAGAAGAGCATACTCCAACATAGCCGGCAGAAAAGGGAGAAGAAGAGGAGGGAGCTAGGCCTAGCCCTCCAATAGAGAAAAGACACCCAGAGATACCCATCTCCAATAGGGTGAAAAGCAAACCGACCAATCGCCTAAAAGGCCTGTAGGTAAGGGCGACGTAGTAAGGAGCCTGAATAGGCAGAACAGCCCTCTTGAGAGGGCATACAGTACGACTGTCTTCAGCAGAAAATCTGCGAACCACGCCCTGCTGGGCCACCCAGGGCCCTCAGCATAACGGTTCTCCCTTTCTACTGCAATCTTATGCAGAACCCCGCCTGGCAGGGTGAAGGAAGTTAAGACATATAGAATATAATGTCCTGACAGAAGCAATACTAGGCCCTCATGACCAAGGCCAGAGAGTCCTGGGACAATAACCCAGGACAGAGTCCCTGTAATAGCAAAGGGGTCCCGCAGGGCCACACCAGTAGGGACTCAGTGAGATACTAGAATAGAACTTCCTGCCACGTTAGGGCAGCCAGCCAAGCTAATACCAATGAAGTGCAAGGGATGTAAACCCCCACTTAGAACCGAACCGGAACCTTCTTGAAGGGTCAACCTGTTCCGAGACCTTCACAGATAAAAAGGGACAAGCCACTGTCCTCAGACCGATCGAGAGTCCCTAAAAAGGACAAGTCCTGAAGAGGAGTAGTCCAGCAAATTAGAGCCCACTAAAGGCTCAATGTGTCAACCAAAAAACCGTATGAAGATGGATCCCCTAAGGGGACCACTTTAGGAACCACGGGGAATTTCAGGAGAAATAAGACCCCCAGTCCACCTGCAAGACTTGGTACCCATGATGACCATCTACAGGGAGAAGAGAGAAGGAAGGAATGGTCCCAGACATCTTCCTTGAATTTACAACCTCAAAAGGAACCCCCGTAACGAGGGGGAGCGTACTGACCTAGTTCCAGGGGTGCTGGAACCCTGTCCAGGATAAGTAACCTAAGGTGTCGCAGGGCCCAAGGGCTCCTGAGAAAAAGGGACAGCATCTGGGCCGCCACCAACAGGCCCACCAGCTGCAAGGTAAAGGAAGTGTGACATCAAACATAACAAGTCCACATTTAGCAGAAGGAAGGTTCTAACATGAACCAATCTAAATGCCACCCCGTAGGGAGATACTGAAACGGGGGACACTAAGTAAGTGATGTGCCTGAGCACCAATCCACAGGACTCCCAAAGGAGCCACAAGTCAATAGCCAACACGGCCTGATGCAAAAATAGGAAGCAAAGAAGGACAATAAAGTAGAACCTAGCGCGGACGCCACACGGGCATGTCCAAGACACCAATCCCATACTCGCCTTGGTGAGTCCTCTGGGAGCAGAAGAGGAACCAAAACAATACCCCAATGCGCAGAGTTGGACCTTCAACACTGGCTGGAAGTGGCCTAGGTGTCCTAAAGGCACAGGGGACTAAAAAGGGATTATAAATCCTCACATGCATCAAGAGGTCTACTGGACTAGAGCGCCTGCGGCCCAACAGGTAGATACCATGTAGAAACTGCCTGTGAAGGTATAAATGCTAGGCCCCAGAATGCCAACCTGGGTCAGACTGCTTCCTCCCGGAGGGGAAGGGTAAAGTGGATGCACTCACAGGTCAAGGGCCAACCTGTAAGAGAGCCCAGACCCTACACGCCAAACTCGGTCTGCCTCAACTCCCGAAGGGAAAACAGGGACTAGAAGAACCCTGATAACCTTAGAAAAAGGACCGCCCAGCAGACTCCATTCTGCATCCGGGGGGGGGACTACCTCCTGTAACAACCTGAAAGAAGCATGGCGCCCTGCGATAGGAGCCCAGTGCTGTGGCAGTCCCCTCGCCCAACAAGGCGAGGGTGTCCCTTCACGCTTGTGCGGTTTCGGCAGATTTGGACTTCGCACAGCCGGAAGACCCAGGGCGTTGCCTGCCCCCCCTGGGGCGGGTCTCCATTCCAAAAAATTGGAAGCACACTTCTAGTTCTAGTTAAAGACCTCCCAAGGGAGATAATCCGGCTGGTGGTCAAGTATCTTCCTAAGAAGGGTCCTGGCGGCCACCGCAGTGACGGCCGCAGCTCAGACCGGGCGCAGAGCCATCCCTGCACACGAAAAGGCGTGGGAAGCCAGTCTGTCAATGCGCCGGTCCTCAGCATCCCGAAGGGTACGATGAGTAGAGGCTGTCATGAAGGGAGGGTTAGCAACCCCAATAATAGGTGCATCCACCTCGGGAGGGACTGACCAGCAGCCAAACATATCAGGGGGAAAAGGGTACTTCCAATCCCAGACCCCCGGAACTCCTGTAAGTTCACAAAGTGATTCCCAATCCTTAGATATAAGAGCCTGGAATGATCCTGCTCCAGAAATTCCAAGCGCGGCGTCGCCGTGTGGAAACTCTCCCTCTTGGGCTTAGGAGACTCTCCCGGAGGAGAGATGGACAGTACTCCAAAGATCTTTATAAGTAATTTATCATTGTCACACCGGCCCCAGGAACCAGGGCCAGAATTATCACGGGTCCAAGGTATCTCGTCTGAGGAACCGGAACCTGAGAACAGTCCACCTTCATCCGAAGGATCGAGGACCTGCATAGCAGCAGACTCTTCAGTTTGCTTGGAAAACATAGAACCAGCAAGCGTCAGGGACCGCTTCTTTCCAGCGCCCAAGCGCTCCGCCAACCAGGCATCACCTGCTCAGCCGTAGGTAACCTGCGCGGCACCACCTGCTGGTCATCCCCGCTCGAGTGCGACTCATCAGGAGTGAGATTTAAACACGGGGAGACAGGTGTATTGAAGCAAGATGCAGCCACTGGTAAACCTGATTGCAGGGCCAGTGCTTGTTCAGCACACGGTCCGCAGACCCGTGCTCTGTCAGCGTCAGCGTGGGGTGGTCCCCACGCAGTACACAGCCAGTCTTGTCCCCGCGGGACCCCGGACACATAATTCTGAGATGCCTCCATATGGTGATTATTTAGACACAATATGCCAGCGGGGATTTATGCTATAAGCGACCCCGGATGCCCCAAGACCCGCTAGGAATGTGGGAGAATATAAAAGTGAGCCTGTTTAAGATATATATCCGGCCGGGGGATGCCACCGTAATCTTAGCGTCTGAAAGACATAAGGAGAAGAATGGGTGTCAGAGCCATGCGCAGCTGGAAAACATATAAAAAGGAGTCACCCGCAAGGGCACTTACAGAGCCAGGGAGGATGGAAACCGCCACCACGCGCGCGCGCAAAGATCAGCAAAATGGCACCCAGCGAACCTCAAAGGGCGGGCTCGATGCTCGGCCGTGACGCGGAGCGCGCCAATTCAAGTCCCCGCCCACTCCGAAGAGCTCTGAGGTAACGGCAAAGCAAGGATACAAGCACACGCTTAAGGATTCGTAGAAAAACCGTTGCATCTAATAAGGAAAAGGCGCCACAGCATCTAGACAACGCAGCAAACTGTGCATAAGACATACGGCGGCAGCCGAAAACCAAATAAAGAGCAAGCAGCGCGGCTCTGACATTTCAATGTTAATGAAGGGCAGAAATAAGGCCATAAGCGTGAAATACTGGTACACAGGGACCGGCACACACATACCCCCCCCCCTTTCTTTTCCCACTAACTAGTTGGGAAATGAGGGCGGATGGCGACCCTTACACAGGGTCCAGCGCTACCCGGGGTACGGGGCAATAATGCGGGAGGGGCATCCACTAGAGGCTCACCATCAGCTTAAACCGCCTACCCTATGGAGAGGGATTGCGGTGGAGCATGGCTCCGTTAAGCACACAAGGTGCTGCCTACCTCCACCCGACCAACGCAGCCCAGGCTGGGAGGCATATTCTTCACAGAGAGGGCGGGTGGAATTAGTCCCACAGGGCCTCGGGCTGTAAAGCCCCGCTCGCCTGCGAGAGCGTGATACTTCATGTCTTCGCAGTTCAGCACTGCAGAGAAATCTGGGGATTTGTGGGAGGTCCCTCGGTATATGTAGGGCCGGGAGGAGCTTGTTTTCTTCATGTTCTGCAGTGCACGGCGCTGAAGGCGGAGGATTACCCACATGTAAGGACTATGTCTGGAACAGGACGTGCTGTCTGCTTAGAATAGATGGCGTCGGTATACCTCGAGGGGCGGGCCAGTAATAGCGATGACGAGGAACGCTCCAAAGACGGCCCCCCCCCCCCTCCGAAGAGCGCGAAGCCAGAAGGCCAACAGCCAATGATGGCGCACCAGCGCCTGAGGTAATGCCGCCGCCAAGCACGGAACCAAGTCAGCGTGCGGCGGCGGTAAATTTAAAAGCACTAAAGACATGTCAGCGTGGCGGCTGACAAACGAATAAAGACATGTGAAAAGTGAAAGCAAAGACTGCATAACATACATATCTATACACATACACCCCCCCCCCCTCTTTTCCCCCGAAGACTACAAGGAGGATGAGGGAGGACAGGGGCCACTTAAATAGGGCCCACCGAGGGCCAATAGTGCGGGAGGGGCATCCCATAGAGGCTCACCATAAGCCTGAACCGCCTACCCTTTGGTGGGGGATTGCAGTGGAGCAGCGCTCCTAAGCACCAACGGCGGTGCTGCCTACCTTCACCCGACCAGCGCAGCCAAGGCTGGGAGGTATATTACTAGTGGAACGGGTGGGAATAGTCCTACAGGGCCGCAGGTTAATAACCACGCTCACCTGCGAGTAGAGAGCCAATTTCTCGTCCTTCGCAGCCAGACTGCAGAGAAATTCTGGGGATTTGTGGGAGGTCCCTGGGTATTTGAGGGGCCGGGAGGAGCCGATTTTCGATGTCTCTGCAGTCCAGCGCCATCTGTAAGTATTAGATTTGGAGCAGGACGTACTGTATACTAAGAATAGACTCTAGGGCCAGCTCATCCTCATTTCTGAAAGCAACACAATGTGAAACCTCCCGTTTACACACCGTCCCAAATGATTATGCAAACTAGATGTAAGTGTCATATAGTAATTGTTACGGCAAACTGCCTGTTTGCCAATAAAGCTCAGGCCTTGGATGGCGTCGCAGGGCTCTTTGGATCACTCACAAAACTAGAAAACTGCTTAAAGGAGCACTATTGTGAAATTGTGTAATATTAAAAATACCATTTTGTGAGTACTCACCTGAAAAATGGATATTGTCAGTGTGCCACACACCCCGCTTCCCCTTTAATTCTTACGATCGGGTTACTCCACCAGCAGGTGGCGACGTTGCAGAGAGAAGTCTTGAAAACGAGCCCCTTCCGGCCTATATATACCTGGGACCTCCCACTTAACACCAGTGATTTAAAAAGCAGAAAGACAAGGTACCAGGAAATCCAATGGTAACCTCAAAATAAAGAAAAGCTTCACCATATAAAGGATCCAGGATACCAAAAAGGGCGGGTGAAGCGGGGTGTGTGGCACACTGACAATATCCATTTTTCAGGTGAGTACTCACAAAATGGTATTATTCTCAGTGTGCCACACACCCCGCTTCCCCTTTAATTCTTACGATCGGGACATCCAAAAGCAGTGTCCACAAGGGATGGGTATCCGAAGGCAAAATGAAGCATAACTTAAATGACTGCAGTCTGCAGAACTTTGCGGCCAAACACAGCATCCGCTGAGGCCCGAACATCAACCTTGTAAAACTTAGAAAAAGTATGAACAGAAGACCAAGTAGCGGCCTTACAAACTTGTTCAACGGAAGCTTGGTGCTGAAAAGCCCAAGACGCTCCAACGGCGCGAGTAGAATGAGCAGTGATACGAAAAGGGGGAACTTTCCCCTTAGCAGAATAGGCCGCAATAACGGCCCGACGTATCCATTTGCTAATGGAAGATTTGGCCGGCTCCAAACCCTTCCTAGGCCCACAGGGCACAACAAAAAAAAGGCATCAGTTTTACGAAAAGGAGAAGTAATAATCAAATAGTACTTAACACAGCGTACTACATCCAAACAATGCAAAACCCTCTCCTTGTCATTCTTAGGCTTAGGACACAAGGAGGGAAGAACAATATCCTGATTCAAATGAAAAGCAGAAACAACCTTAGGAAGAAAGTCCGGTTTGAAACGAAAGACCACTTTATCCTGATGCCTCTCAAAGTAGGGTGCCTGAATAGACAAGGCCGCCAACTCCGAGACACGCTGAACCGAAGTGATAGCTACCAAGAAGACAATCTTCTGAGTCAGGGTAGACAAAGCAATATCTTGCAAAGGCTCAAAGGGAGGAGCCTGAAGAGCAGAAAGAACCAAATTCAAGTCCCAAACAGGGAGTAATGGTTTCCTGGGAGGCCGCACATGCGTAACCCCCTGGAAAAAAGTTTTAACTAAAAAGATGAAGCGCAAAACGCTTCTGAAAAAAGATAGATAAGGCAGAAACCTGCCCTTTCAGAGTACTCAGCTGAAGACCAGAGTCCAGCCCAGATTGTAAAAACTCCAGAATCCTGGAGACCGAAAAGACCCTACAAGGCAAAGATCTAACCTCACACCAAACGATATAGGCTTTCCAAGTCCTATAGTAGGTGATAGAAGACGACCTCTTTCGGGCACCGATCAGAGTTTTAATAACCGAGTCAGAAAGACCCTCCTCCTTCAAGATGGAGGTCTCAGCAGCCAAACCGTCAAACCCAGCGTTGGTAAATTGGGGTAATACAACCGACCCTGAGAGAGCAGATCGGGCCGAAGAGGCAGAATGAGCTGATTCACTGTCAGCCAAACGATGTCTGCGCACCATACTCGTCTTGGCTATCTTGGGGCCACGAGAATGGCGGACACCCTTTCCAGAACCAGCTTCCGTACCACCCTGCGTAGCATGGGTATCGGAGGAAACAGGCACAGAAACCCCGGGTCCCCCCAGCTCAGGGATATGGCGTACGCCGCCAGAGCCAGAGGATCCTGGGAGAGCGACACAAAGATCGGGAGCCTGCAATTGTGACAAAAAGCAGGGAACATGTGCCTTCGCCCAGGTCAGGATCAGGGACACAGCTCTGAGGGCACCCAGACTGCGAGTCCCTCCCTGATGATTGATGTAAGCAACCGCTGTTTGATTGTCCAAGCGAAGCCAAACCAGAAGGCCCAGACCATGTTGGGACAAAAGAGCAAGAACCAGACGGAAGGCTCTCAGTTCCAGAACAGACGGCCGAGGATTGGAAGGACCCAAGCCAACTCCTGAATCAGACAAATTTTGGACTGAGAGAGAAACACCCTGTGTTGACCGGAATCCGACCGCATTCCCAGAAAGGACACCACCCTGACCGGAGCAAGGGAGGACTTGGGAAGGTTGAAAAACTTCAGATCCAGGACGGGGCGAGCCGACCCATCCCTTCTGGGGACTGTGAAGAGATTGGAGTAAAAACCGAGGCCCACCCCTAAGCGCGGCACCGGCCGGATGACCGCCATTTCCAGGAAAAATCGTGAAGGAGGGCGAGACTCGAACTCCGGATTGTAACCGGACGACACCACCTTCCGGATCTACGTGTCCGGAATCTCCCGGTCCCGAACCAGGGGGAAGTGTCGCAATCGTCCCCCCACCCGCACGGGTGAGGGCAGCCGCTCATTGCTGAGCGGGCTTACCAGTAGGTTTGGGCTTGGCGTCCCAGGACTGACTGGGACGGCCACGACCCCTTCCCCGGGACCAACCTACACCCCCGGTAACGGCAAAGGAAGCCCCTCTGCCCGCTCTGGCTCCTCGAAAGGAGGGACTAAAAGAACTCGCACCCCGAAAGGAGCGACGAGGCCTCTTGAATTGAGGCAACTTACCATCCTTGGTAACTGCATCCAATTTCTCGCCAAAGAGGCGTAAACCTAAGAAAGGTAGCGCTGTAAGCGCCCTCTTAGAGTTAAGGTCCGCTGTCCACTGGCGCAGCCATATAGAACGACGAATAGCAACCAGCAGTGCCGCTGTCCTGCTACTCGTCGCAAGAGCATCGTCCTGAGCGGTCAGAAGTGGTAGTGGTGTCAGAAGAGTGCAACGCAGCCGAGCCAGTCAGCCCTAACACAGGGGTATCGACGTCGGGGGGCACTGACCAAAGCTTCAGCAAGTCCTCCGGAAAGGGATAACGCTTATCCCAATTAGGAGGAGTTCCAGCCAGGCGCGCGGGTTGTTCCCATTCCTTAAGGACAACCCTCTCAATCTGCTGTTGCCTGGGAAACACCAAACGCGGCTGGGGCACATCAAACAACTCACCCTTTGGCGGAGGAACCACCGCGGGCGGATCCAAAGCCAAAACTTTAAACATTTGAGCCAAAATGGAAGGAGTGTCAAGCGACACCCCCACAGCCTGATCACCAGTAGTGTCAAACAATAGCAGGTCTGCAGGCTCATCCAACTCCTCAAGGAATTCCCCTCCTCATCAGGGGGACAATCTGACCAATCCAAAAATTCAGGTACCTCACCCTCCGAAGCAGGCACTGCCGGAGAAAGGTGCTTCCGCTTTGCCGTAGCCTTCTGAGCTACCGAAGCGGAAATTATCTTCTCGAGGTTGGCCAACCGCGCATGCACCTCGGAATGCGAATCCCCCTTCTTGACAATGTCACGCGGGGTCCGGAATAAGGAAGGGGGGGTAGGAGATGACGGAAGTTGCGAGGAGCCAGAAGCCGGAGCGACGGACTGGCGCGCAATATTCTGCCTTGCACATGGAACGCATAATATGACATCATCGCCTGGGAGTGGAGCCCCACAACCCCCACACAGCCTGGATAGCCCCGAAGAGCCATTTCTGGTAACGTCGGAAGCCTCCATATGGTGAAATTATGGTATTCGCAACAACCCACGGTTTTACGCATTAAGCAACCCGGGATGCCCCTTTGTAATTAAAGTCCCGGAAGTGGGAGGATTTAAGCCTAGGAAAATCCCAATTAGAGACTAAGACTAGCCAGGTATAACAGACCAGGAGAGCCACTGCAGTGAGGGGATCCCAGAATCTGTGGGGGCAAAGAGACCACAGTCAGTCCCCCAGCCAGTATGCACCACATTCATACATAACCAACAAGGCAAACATATATGAACAGTTTAAACATCATGGATAAAATATACATGACACATGCTATTTTAAGGCTAAAGCCAGAGAGTGCATAAATAATAAAAAGTATATAACTGCATAAATATATATATATATATATATATATATATATACACAAAAATATATATTTATCTATATATACATACACAAACATACCCAAATACAGACATTTGAACCCATACACAAAGCAGAAGTGCCCTCAGGAAAACGCTAGGCATGGCAGGCTACAACAAAGTACAAGGACGGCCCCACGTGCGCGATGGTGGGGACCGTTTACCTTTACAGCTCAAGCCGCACTGGACCTCTTCCCCCACCAGCTTCAGCACACCTGTCTCTGATGAGACAGGGGAAGTGAAGGGCGGGCCCGGACACAGCGCGCCCCGGCCACGCCCCCCTGATCACAGAGCGAGGCCGCAGAGAGTGCGGCCCCGCCCCTCCAGTGACGCGGCTCGCCCAATGGCGAGACCGCAAGCGAAAAGGGGGGAAATTTGAAAGTGAAACACAACAAAAGGCCCCCACAGCCCAAGCCACGCGCCGCCACCGCAGCGCTGACTCTGCCAAAGCACTTCCCACACATAAACACCAAGTAAAGCACCTCATGCAACACGCACCCCCCCCCCCCCCAAGCGAAGGGAGAAGGGACCGAGCGGGAGAAGGTGGCCAAGAGGAACATCGGGACAGGGGCATCCCAAATCCAGATCACCATGCCGGATAGCTACATTGCCCCACACGTGGGGTCCAGCGGAGGAGATAAGCTCCTAGGCACCTAAAGTGCCATCTACCTTTGCCCAGCCAGCAGCCTAGGCTGGGAGGCTTCCATTTAACTAGGCATAAACAACACAATAGAACTGGGCAGAAATAGACCAAAAGGGGATGCCGGGTTTGACCCCGGCTACCTGCAAGCAGGAGACTTCTTTCTTCTGTCTTGTCGCCTCATGCAGAGAGAAAACACTGGTGTTAAGTGGGAGGTCCCAGGTATATATAGGCCGGAAGGGGCTCGTTTTCAAGACTTCTCCCTGCAACGTCGCCACCTGCTGGTGGAGTAACCCGATCATAAGAATTAAAGGGGAAGCGAGGTGTGTGGCACACTGAGAATAATCTATACAAACACGTCGGCTCATGAGAGGAGGGGTCACTTATACACCTTAATTGAATACAACTCCCACCAAGCTTATGTTTTTTTTCTCCTGGTAGGAATAAAATTCAGGGGTGACAGGTTTAGTCTATGAGGGGTGACAGAGCCTGTCACCCATGATTCCCTCTTTTTACCATTAAAATAAAAAAAAAAAAAAAAAAACAAGCCTGGTTGGATATTTCCTGAAGCTGGGTGTATAAGTCACCCCTTCACTCGCCATCCAGCATATTTCTATGGATTTTTATTATTGGGCCATTTTTTCGCGATAGTGCTCCTTTAAGAAGGAGGTTCCACAATATTAAACCGGACCAACACCCGTTTCCCTTTAACGGGTGTTGGTTCCTCAGACAGACAATAAGAACAAGCTTGGAGGGGCCAGAATGCAAGAGCCTCCCCCAGAACACCAAATATTCTTACCTTCACTTTGAGAAAGGAGTCCCGCGATTGGCTGCAGTTGCGTGTGGTTCTGGTGGCCAGCGCCGGCCCACGTGACCGCCCAGCGGCCAATCTCAGGACTTCTTTCTTGGCGCTGGCTTGAGGTGAAGGTAAGGATATGGGGCGTTATGTGGGGGGGGGGGGGGGTTGTTCAGGGGTGGCATCCAGAATGCTGGATCTTGTTCTTATTCGCTGCCTGCAGGACCAACAACCGTTAAAGAAAAAACAGGTGTTGGTCCAGTTTAACCCTTTAACTGCCAGCCTACCTTGAGATTTTGTCACCCTTTGTTGCCAGATTATTTTGCCCTATTTTGCACTCCCCATGTTCAACTGTGATTTTTGAAGGGATTTCCAGGGATTTCCCAGGAAAGTGATATATTGTTTTTTTCAGCGGAGCCTGGGCTTTAACATGAAATGTCTTGTTTGTCTTTTTCTAAGTGTATTCTCAATATTTTTGGGTGAAAATTGTGCAAAAAAATTAAAAAAAAAACAAAACTATCTGTAGTGTTTTTTTGTAATAAAAAATGTAAGTTTGTCAATAAAATCTTATTGCGTGTGAAACCCCAATTTCTCCCGGTTACAGCGGTACCACATATGTATAGGTAGATACCCTTTCCTGCCCAGGAGACTCCCCCAAACTGAAACAACGCTTTAGGAGATTTTCAGATAAAATACTATGCTATGCAATATGCGCACCTTGCAGTTTTTCAAGAAAAACAACCCTTTACATTTGAAATACCCCCCACAAACTATATATTCCCTATAAGTACACACCTCAAGCTTTCTAGGCGTACCAGGCTTGTTGACATGGGTGCAGTTTTCTGGAAGTAATCCCTCAATGTATTCTTTGGTTGCACAGGGCTTCCCTAAAAATGAATAAAAAAAGCAGAATAAAAACCACATTTTCCTAAAAAAACCTATATGCAAACCAGAAAAAAAACAGAAAATCTGAAAAAGCAACATCCCCCAACAGAATGATACCCAGCATGCATATGTTCTGTCAAGGAAAGAGTTGCCAAACACACCAAAGTAAACCATGTGCATAAGGGTAATATTCTAAGTATGTCACACACCCCGCTTCAAGATATTCATAACCTGTGGGTATACTGACCTGTAGAGGGCGATCTGCAGAGATGATTGGAGGAAAGAAAGCCCCTCCCGGTCCATAAATACCTGGGACCTCCCACTCATTACCCAGTCTTCATCTCTGCAGGATGGCGAGCAAGCAGAAGATGATCTCTCCTCCTTGCACAGGGGGATTTTAAGGTAGCCGGGTCTACCCCCGGCCTATATTATTTTATTCCCACTCGGACTTATTATCCCTGATTAATATATTTAATATTCACATGCCTCCTCAGTTTTGACTGCGGTCCGGGTGATGGTATATTAGCACACACGTGCTTGGGAGCTATGCTCCGCCGCAAGACCCTATTTAGAGGGTAGGCGGTTATGCCGGGTTGGTGACCCCGGTTTGGGATGCCCTGTCCTTAAATATTTTACCTCAGAAATTTCCCTCATTTACCTCTTTCCCTCATAGTTAGGCTGGGGGCCCTCCTTTCTTAAGATTCTGAGGAACGTATAGGAGTAATCCCTCATTGAATTGGTTACACTGCTATTTGTTGTATGTGTGTCTGTTTTAAATGTAACTGTTACTTGCAACATTGTTAATAAGACACTATTGCCGCCGCGGTGCTATGTTTTACCTCAGAAGGCGGAGGGGAGGGGCTCTCCCCTCACGCTCTTCTGTCAGGGGCGGGACCGGGCCTCTTGCAGAGGCCGCGGCCCGCGCCCTGTCTCTATCTAGCCGGGCAGCGGCTCGCAGGCAGCGGGCCGCTGCCGGTCTCTGGTGATATGTGAGGAGACGCGGGTCCTCGCGTCTCCGGCGCATTAAAGCTTAGCGGAGGGGAGCTTTCTCCCCTCACGCGCAGTGTCATTGGGGGCGGAGCCGGACTTGCGGCCCGCCCCCTATCTTGCCCGGGCACCGCTGAGGAGCTTTGGCTCCTATCTACCTATCTCTAGGGGGCGGGGCCGGTAAAAGCACGCGATCCGCGCAGGCCACGCCCCTCTTCTCTGTCTCTCACTCTGCTGCGTTGAATAACAGTTACCTCACGCATCTGGGCTGCATGCTGCTGGGTCCTGGTCTGGTCCGGAGGTTCTGTGAGTGGCCCTGTGGGCCTTTTGTGATTTTATTAGTATCCAATATAGCTTCTGGTTTCTAATTATTTTTTATCTGTGTTTTAGGTCAATTCTTCAGGGAATAGTTATAAGGGGGTTTCTCCTGGTCCTAAGTCCCTGGGTACTTTCACTGGGTTTCTTTCCTACAAAATTCCTCCCATTTAAAAAGGACACTATAAGGGCATCCCGGGTTGCTTCATAGCGTAATTCCCTCTGTCATAGCGACTCATTAAGTTCACCTTATGAAGGCATCCCAGGAATCCGGGCTCCCCTCGGGACAGTCCCGGAAGTGTTTGGGGTGTGGGGTATCCCTAACTGGGGATGATTTCTTTTTATGTATATCCTGTGCACAACACACTATTACGCGGCAGTCAGGACCCCAGGCCTCTGGGTCAGCACCGCCGGCTTCATCCTCTCCCCCTCCCATTTTAACCCGTGCTCCATGTGATGTTACCATGGGGGGGCAGTCGCAATCTGATGTATGTGCCAGATTGGCCAGTATTGAAAAATGTATTTCCTCTACGGTAGCTAAGAAGGCGCCGGCTAAAAGAAAACATTTGTCCATGGTTTCTCATTATGAATATGATGATACGGATGGTCTGGATTGGTCAGATTATTCTCCTCTAGAGGAAGGGGAGGTGTTTGAGGATTCGGAGAAGTCCGAGGATCAACAAATTGTTGGCGCTGATTCTGATAGGGGGTCAGGAAGTTCCTTGGACACCCCTAACGTTTTGACTCAGATGTTTGAGGTTTTGGCTATCTCACCTCCGGCGGAGGTCCCTCAACAACAAGGGGAGTTTTATGAGGAATCCAGGCCGCGCTTAGAATTTCCTAATCAAAAGCATTTTGATAATATTTCCAAGGAATGGGAGGCCGGCTCGGCTCCCAGGCATTCCTCAGAGTTGGGATAGAAGGTATCCTTTCCCCGCGGACACGGTTAAGCGCTGGGCTTCCCCCCCCGAAGTGGACGCCCCAATTTTGGGGTTATCCAACTCTGCCGTTTTAAATAACCCTGATTATCCTCACCATCCTTGAGGGAGGAACAAACGCATTGACCAGATGGCTTGTCATGGTTTTGCCAGTATTGGGGCAACTATACGGCCAGTTTGTGCCTCATCACTGTTGGTGGTGGCCGCTAGAAAGGTGATCAGGGTTTTACTATCCTCGTCCGGCTTGGAACCGACAGCGATGAATTCCTTGGACTGAAACGTTGTGAGTCTTTTCTTTCCTTCATTTTAACTGCTCTGGATGATTCATTGATGATGAACAGCAGGGCCTCTGCTCTTATGGTTACCATTAGGCGTTCAATTTGGTTGCGCCAGTGGGCGGCCGATTTTGGGTCTAAAAAGTCTCTGACATCTCTTCCCTTTGTTGGTCTAAGGCTTTTTGGAGAAAAATTGGACTCAGTAGCTAAAGGTGGAAAATTACCTCAACGTAGGAAGCAACGTCACCCCTTTCGAGGGGCGGCTTCCTTCACCCCTTCCTTTCGGGGAGCTAGAGCGGGAAGAGGTTTTGCCTTCCCTTCTACAAGAGGAGACTCCTGGAACAGGGGCAGAGGTCGTGCCCGTTCAGGATACAGTTGGGGTTCGAAACCCAAGCCCGCGGCCAAGCCCGCTCAACAATGAGGGGGCGCCCTCACCCGCGCGGGTGGGGGGACGGCTGCGACACTTCTCCCAAGTCTGGATTCGGGAGGTCTCGGACAGATGGATCAGGGAAGTGGTGTCTTCCGGTTACATGCTGGAGTTCGAGTCCCGCCCCCCCCCCCGTTTCCTCACGTCTCGGGTGTCCCCGGACGTACAGGCTGCATTGCAGCTCCGGGCGGCGGTATCGAGTCTTCTAGAAATGGCGGTCATTTGTCCAGTACCTCCATTAGAAAGGGGTCGGGGTTTTTACTCAAATCTGTTCACGGTTCCCAAAAAGGATGGCTCCGTGCGGCCCATCCTGGACCTAAAGATTCTCAACAAATTCATCAGGCTGCGAAAATTTCGCATGGAAACGTTGCGTTCCGCTATCCACTCTCTTCGTCAGGGGGACTTCATGCTGTCCATAGATATCCAGGACGCTTATCTCCATGTTCCCATTTTTCCCGCGCACCAGAGGTTCCTAAGGTTCGCTCTGGAGGATCGGCACTTCCAATTTGTAGCCCTTCCCTTCGGTCTCACCACAGCTCCAAGGGTTTTCACCAAGGTACTTGCTGGGGTAATGGCTCTTCTCAGAGCTCAAGGAATTCGCATAGTGCCATATCTGGACGATCTCCTCATATTGGCATCGTCATTCGGCCAAGCGGAATTGGACACCAGGACGGTTCTATCCACTCTGGAGAGATTCGGCTGGGTGATCAACTACCCCAAGTCCTCCCTTCACCCGTCCAGGTTAATTTCCTTTCTGGGGATGTCTCTGGATATGGATCAGGCCAGAGTGTTCCTTCCTCAGTCCAAGTTTCTTCTGATTCAGGAGTTGGTTCGGTCGCTTATGTCCATTCCTCGACCGTCCATCCGGCTAGGGATGAGACTGGTGGGTCTGATGGTGGCCTCCTTCGAGGCAGTTCCCTTTGCTCAGTTTCACACAAGGACACTACAGCTCCATCTGTTGTCGGTCTGGAACAGGTCTCCTCAGTCGCTGGATCAATTTTTTCAGATGTCCCCCCGGGTTCGCCGCTCGCTTCAGTGGTGGCTGAACTCAACCAACCTGCTGAAGGGCAGATCCTTTCGGACTCCCCAGTGGGAGATAGTCACCACGGATGCCAGCCTCTCGGGTTGGGGGGGCTTCTGGAAGGATCTGCAATTTCAGGGTTTGTGGGGTCCCCTGGAAGCCCACGAGCCTATCAATGTTCTGGAATTAAGGGCCATCAGGATGGTTCTTTGTCACTTAACTTATTAACTGAGAGGTTTGCCGGTCCAAGTCCGGTCGGACAATCGGACGGCAGTGGCCTACATCAATCACCAGGGAGGCACCCGCAGCAGGAATGCCCTCAAGGAAGTGTCCCTGATTCTGGACTGGGCGGAGAGCCATGTCCCGTGCATCTCGGCAGTTTACATCCCGGGAGTGGAGAATGCGGAGGACTCTCTGAGCAGGCCGTCAGCCCGCAAAGGGGAGTGGTCTCTCAATCCCAAGGTCTTTCACTCAGTTTGTCGCAGGTGGGGGTCACCGGCGGTGGACCTCTTTGCCTCCCGTCACAATCACAAACTTCCGTCATTTGTGTCTCTGGCGAAGAATCCTCTGGCCCTTGCGACGGATGCCATGTCTCTGAACTGGAGGGATCTGGGGTTTCTGTATCTGTTCCCTCCTTTTCCCATGGTGGCCAGAGTAGTGCGCCAGCTTGCTCTGGAGAGAGCACCAGCAATCCTGGTGGCTCCAAGGTGGCCAAGACAGGTCTGGTTCGCAGACGTGGTAAGGTTGGCAGAAGATCAGTTCGTTCTGCCCCTGCTGCCAGATCTACTCACACAGGGTCATCTTCGTTACCCGAATTTACCAACGCTGGCTTTGACGGCGTGGCTGCTGAAACCTCCATCTTGAAGGAGGAAGGTCTTTCGGATGCTGTGATTCGGACTCTTATTAGTGCTAGGAAGAGGTCTTCATCATCTGTGTACTATAGGACTTGGAGGTCTTATATTGATTGGTGTGAAACCAGAGCCTTCCCTTGTAGGGAATTCTCTATTTCTAGAATTTTGGAGTTTTTGCAACATGGTCTGGACCTAGGGCTCCAACTCAGTACTCTGAAGGGGCAGGTGTCTGCCCTGGCGGTGTTTTTCCAAAAGCCTTTTGCTCTTCATCCTTTGGATAAAACCTTTTTCCAGGGGGTTACACATGTGCGGCCTCCTAGGAAGCCTCTGATTCCAGTTTGGGATTTGAACTTGGTTCTTTCTGCACTTCAGGGTCCCCCCTTTGAGCCTTTGCATGATATTCCTTTGTCTTCCCTTACGCAGAAGGTGGCCTTTTTGGAAGCTATCACTTCCGTTAGACGTGTTTCTGAGTTGGCGCTCTGTCTATTCAAGCTCCGTATTTTGAAAGACATCAGGACAAAGTTGTTTTCCGTTTTAGACGGACTTCCTTCCTAAGGTGGTTTCGTCCTTTCATTTAAATCAGGATATTGTTCTGCCCTCTCTGTGTCCTAATCCCAGCAATGACAAGGAGAGGGCCCTGCATTCTTTGGATGTGGTTCGCGTTGTGAAGTATTATTTGGTGGTAACGTCTGCCTTTTGCAAAACTGATGCATTTTTCGTGGTGCCATTTGGGCCCAAGAAGGGTCTAGCACCCACAAAGTCTTCCATCAGCAGGTGGATTCGTCAGGCCATTGTCGGGGCCTATTCTGCTAAGGGGAGAGATCCTCCCTTTCGTGTTACAGCTCATTCTACTCGTGCGGTTGGGGCTTCTTGGGCTTTTCAGCACCAGGCCTCTGTTGAGCAAGTTTGCAAGGCCGCTACCTGGTCTTCTGTTCACACTTTTTCCAAGTTTTACAAGGTTGATGTTCGGGCCTCAGCAGATGCTGTTTTTGGCCGCAAAGTTCTGCAGGCTGCAGTAGTTTCAGTTGTGCTTTATACCTTGTTTTGGATCCCCACCCCTTATGGACACTGCTTTTGGATGTCCCACAGGTTATGAATATCTTGAAGCGGGGTGTGTGACACACTTAGAATAATACCATTTTGTGAATACTCACCTTGTAAAATGGGTATTATAAGTATGTCACACACCCCGCTTCACCCGCCCTTTTGTATTCTGGATCCTTCATTTTGTGAACTTTGTGTTGTTATGACTTATATTTGGCTCTTCCTGGTCCCTTACCTTACTGCTATCTTTATACTGGGTAATGAGTGGGAGGTCCCAGGTATTTATGGACCGGGAGGGGCTTTCTTTCCTCCAATCATCTCTGCAGATCGCCCTCTACAGGTCAGTATACCCACAGGTTATGAATATCTTGAAGCGGGGTGTGTGACATACTTATAATACCCATTTTACAAGGTGAGTATTCACAAAATGGTATTTTTACTTCAGATTTTCAGCTCTGCAGACAAAGTGCGCACCTTGTGCTTTTTCTACCGAACCAACCGTTTACATTTGGAATATCCCCCATAAACCATATATTCCCTGAAGTACACACGTTAAGCTTTCTAAGCGTACCCAGCTTGTTGTAGTGGGCTCATCTTTCTGGAAGTAATATCTCGAAGAATTCTTAGGTTGCACAGGGTTTCACAAAAAAATGTATAAAAAAGCAGAATAAAAAACACCTTTTCCTAAAATATCAATATGCAAATAAGAAAAAACAAGCTAAATCTGAAAGCGCAAGGTCCCCCGAGCAGAACAATACCCAACATGCATAGGTACCTGTAACCTTTTGACTGCCAGTCTACTTGAGATTTTGTCACCCTCTCCTGACCGGATATTTTTGACCATTTTGCATGATGTTTAACTGTGATTTTTGCAGGAATTTCCAAGAAAATGGCATATTTTCTTTTTGTGGCAAAATTTAGGCTTTAACATGAAATGTCTTGTTTGTATTTTTTCTACTTTTTTTTATATTTTTAAATAAATAAATAAAAAAAAAATAAAAAAAAATATATTTTTTAAATTGTCTCCTTTATTTTAAACAAAAACATTTATTTTATTAAAGAGAACCATATTGCATGTGAAAGCCCCATTTCTCCCGATTACAATGATACCACATATGTATCGGTAGCCCCCCGTTCCTGTCCAGGTTATCCCCTAAACTGAAAAGAGCACTTTATAACATTTACAAATAAAATACAACTACTATCCACATAATAAAGGGTTAAATAAAAAAAATTTGGTGTGGGGTCCCCCTTCATGGGGGGGGGGGGGGGCGGCACCATTTCTTGGGGGAATTTTAAGGTTTTTTTTGGGAGGCAGGTAATGGGGGGTCTCGGGGTTAATGGCAAGTCACCCACTAGCCGCAGGTGACTTGCCAGACCCAAAGCCTTATGAACTGGTATAAGGGGTCTCATAGATCCCTTACCAGTTCACAAAGGGTTAAAAGTAAAAAAAAAAAAAAAAAAACACATAGACACACTTTAAAAATAACAGGTAACAAAGGGTTAATTTAAAAAAAAAAAAAAAAATGACATAGGGTCCCCCTTAAAAATCCCCCCCCCAAAAAATGGCGTGAGGTCCCCCCTACCCAGCCTGTGACCAGCTATGGGGGCTTGTAGAACAGGGCGCAGGGGCCAGCTTTAGTGGCCCCTGGCCCTGCGGCTACAAGCCGTCATAGCCTAGGGCCACGGCTCTTCTGCCCCCCCCCCTGGGCTTTGGAGAGGCAGGTAATTTGGGGGGCCAGGGGTTAATGGCAAGTCACCCGTTGGCCACAGGTGACTTGCCAGACCCCCGAGCCCTGTGAACTGGTATAGGGGTCACATGGACCCCTTACCAGTTCACAAAGGGTTAAAAGTAAAAAAAAAAAACAGACACTTTTTAAAAAATAACTTTATTAAAAAAAAAAAACATTTTTTACTTTATTCACCTCCGATCTTCATTTCCTGTGTCCCACGGCGATCTGATGTCAGTGACGGCTGGGCAGAGGAGGGGGGAGGCAGGCGATCGGACAGCATCTGACAGCTGAACCGCCGGGTGCCCCGATGACACCCGGCGATGACGTCACCGGCCAGAATCCAAGATGGCGCCCGCCATCGGAAGGTACGGAGGGAAGAGGGCTGTTATGCCCCCTCCAGAAGACAGAAGAGCCCCCCCCCCCCCCCCCGTGAAGAGGAAAGCCTGCGGGGACAAAGGTAGGTAACTGTCATTTTTTTTTTTTTACAGGAAAACGGGCGGCTGCTGAAACGGGGGAGGGGGACCCTATTTTGGGCACTCCCCTGCAGCCGGAGGAGCCCCTATGGGAGATCGGACGGAGCCCCTCTGGCTGAAGAGGAGGCCCGGCCGGATCGAACGAGGGGTCAGGTAAGTGTCTTTTATTTTTACTTTTTTTTTTTTTAATTCTTGGGGAAAGTCAGGCACGTAAATTTGACGTGGCTGGCGTTTAACTGTTGGAGAGGCAGCCACGTAAATAGAAGGGTTAAACTGTACCTTCAACATGATTTAATGGAAAGCCCAAAACCTTAAAAACTATTTCCCAGCATCTAAAATTAACATTTTTAATGTTTTTAGTCGCTTAATTATTATTCTTTCCCCCACTGGGCTGCAACTCTTGCCTCAGAAGCATCACACTTACTGAGGAGAGAGTGGGATAAAGTACAGGGGGCGGGGTTATAGCCGTGCTTTGCACAGACAAAGCAGAGGTGGGGTCAGGAAAAGGACAGCAATCCCAGACTGCAGAGCGACAAGGTCAGAAGACACTTCCTGTTTGAAGGCTGTCTGATGCCCCATGAGCCACCATCTTGGATGTTAAAAGGCTCATAACATGCAGTAGACGCAGGTAGGGTGATTTTTAATGTGGGCAATCTGTATGTACAGGGTGTGGGAAATATATAAGATAGACTCTTATTCAGGGTGAAGGTCCACTTTAAGGTATACATGTAACTGTTTGTTTTCCAATAAAAACTCACGGCTCAGATAGCGTATCAGGGCTCTTTGGATCACTCACACAACTGTGATCATTAGGTTGCCAGGTGAGATCATTTAAAAGGAAAACTGCTTAAAGGAGCACTATCGCGAAATTGTGTAGTATTGTGTGGGATCTTGGTGTGAAAATGCAGGGGGAGGAAATCAAGGAGCCTCCAGAGAGGGAGACCAGTGGCCCTGAGCCGATTGCACCTTTGGGTGCAGCAGACACAGGACGACTCTTACCGACATCAGCTGCGGCTGCTCCCCGTTCTTGTCTGTTAAATGAAGGAAATTCTTCTTCCCTGCTTCAAAGCCGGCGTCTAATAAGGAGTGGTCCGGGCTGGGGTCCAACTCAGTCTGAAAAAAACAACCCGCAGGCATGAGGGAGTAAAAATACCGTTTTGCGAGTACTCACCTTTAAAACGGGTATTATGAGTGTGCCATACACTCCACTTCGGTCTTCATGACATCTGGGTAATCTCCAGTAGAGGGCAAACTTCTGCAGAGATGAATATGCAAAAAAGAAAGCCCCTCCCGGCCCATATATACCTGGGACCTCCCACCAATTCCCCAGTGTATAAAAGCAGTAAAGGGACCAGGAAGAACCAAATATAACCTTAACAATCAAAACCAATGGTTCACCATATAAAAGCCCCAGAATACCTGAAAAAAAGGGTGGGGGCGAAGTGGAGTGCACGGCACACTCATAATACCCGTTTTAAAGGTGAGTACTCACAAAACGGTATTATTCTAAGTGTGCCATACACTCCACTTCGGTCTTCATGACATCTGGGACATCCAATAGCAGTGTCCGTCATGGGTGGGAACCAGAAAACAGTGAAGAATGTACCAACTCAAACCACTGCAGCTTGCAGAACCTTGCGGCCAAAAACAGCATCCGCTGAAGCCCGCACATCAACCTTGTAAAACTTGGTAAAAGTATGAACGGAAGACCAAGTAGCAGCCTTACAAACTTGCTCAACAGAAGCCTGGTGCTGAAAAGCCCAGGATGCACCAACAGCACGAGTAGAGTGCACAGTGACCCTAAAAGGGGGAGTCCTCCCCTTAGCAGAATAGGCCCCAACAATGGCCTGACGAATCCATTTGCTAATCGTAGATTTAGCAGGCGCCAAACCTTTCCTGGGCCCGCAGGGCACCACGAAAAAGGCGTCCGTCTTGCGGAAGGAAGAAGTAGTCACCAAATAGTACTTCACACAGCGAACAACATCCAAATTGTGCAGAACCCTCTCCTTGTCATTGTTAGGCTTAGGACACAAGGAAGGGAGAACAATGTCCTGATTGAGGTGGAAAGCAGACACCACCTTAGGAAGAAAATCCGGCTTAAAACGAAAAACCACCTTATCCTGGTGTCTCTCAAAGTAAGGGGCCTGAATCGACAGGGCCGCCAACTCAGAGACACGCCGGACAGAGGTAATAGCCACCAAGAAAGCAACCTTCTGAGTGAGAATCGAAAGAGCAATATCCTGTAACGGCTCAAAAGGAGGACCCTGCAGAGCCGAAAGAACCAAATTCAAATCCCAAACAGGGACTACAGCCTTCCGAGGGGGCCGCACATGCGCGACCCCTTGGAAAAAAGTCTTAACCAGCGGGTGTAAAGCAAAAGACCTCTGGAAGAAAACCGACAGAGCAGAAACCTGTCCTTTCAAAGTACTAACCTGGAACCCAAGATCCAGATTATGCTGAAGAAACTCCAAAATCCTGGGTATAGAAAAAACCCTGCAAGGCAAGGCCCTAGCCTCACACCAATCAATATAGGACCTCCAAGCCCTATAGTAAATGTCAGACGAGGACCGCTTCCCAGCCCTAATCAGGGTCTGAACAACAGCCTCAGACAAACCTTCCTCTTTCAAGATGAAGGTTTCAGCAGCCAAGCCGTCAAGCCAGCGTTTGTAAAATGGGGTAAAGTAGATGACCCTGAGATAGCAGGTCTGGCAGCAAGGGAAGCCGGTACTGGTCTATGGCCATCTGCGTACCAAACCCTTCTTGGCCACCTTGGAGCCACCAGAATCGCTGGTGCCCCTTCTAGAACCAGTTTGCGAACTACCTTGCCCAGGATGGAGACAGGTGGAAACAGGTACAGAAAACCCAGGTCCTTCCAAGCCAGTGACAAGGCATCCACTGCCAGAGACAGGGGATCCTGAGAAAGAGACACAAAGGCCGGAAGTTTGTGATTGTGCCTCGAGGCAAAGAGATCCACCTCCGGAGTCCCCCACTTGTGGCAAAGATCCAGAAAAATACAATTCTGTGAAATACTCACCTGTAAAATTGGTATTATAGGTATACAGTACGTCCTGCTCCAGATAGATTACTTACACTTGGGACATCCAATAGCAGTGTCCATAAAGCAGGGTGGGATCCCCAACAAAAAGGTAACAGCAGACAGTTTAAACCACTGCCGCCTGCAAAACCTTTCGGCCAAAAAGCAGCATCAGCTGAGGCCCTAACATCAACCTTGTAAAACTTTGAAAAGGTATGAACAGAAGACCAAGTAGCGGCCTTGCAAACTTGTTCAACAGAAGCCTGGTGCTGGAAGGCCCAAGAGGCACCAATAGCACGAGTAGAATGAGCAGTAAGGCGGAAGGGAGGACTCTTCCCCTTAGCAGAATAGGCCTGACTCACAGCCTGGCGAATCCATTCGCTAATAGCAGACTTGGCAGGAGCCAAACCCCTCCTGGGCCCAAATGGACCCCTAAAAGAGCATCAGTTTTCCTGAAGGACGCAGTGACTACCAGGAAATACTTCAGACACCTGACCTCATCCAAGGAATTCAGAACCCTTTCCTAAGCGTTGCTAGGATTAGGGCACACTGAAGGAAGGACAATATCTTGATTTAAATGAAAAGCAGACCCCACCTTAAGCAGAAGGTCTGGCTTAAGTGGAACACCACCTTGTCCTGATGTCTCTCATAGCATGGGGGCTGAATAGACAGAGCCGCCAACTCTGACACAGGTCTGACCGAAGTAATGGCCACCAGAAGACAACCTTGAGGGTAAGCATAGCCAGAGCAGCATCCTGTATAGGTTAAAAGTGAGCACCCTGCAAGGCAGACAAAACCCAGTTCGATCCCAGACAGGGGCCATAGGTTTACGTGGGGGACGCACACAAGTAACCCCCTGGAAAAAAGGTCTTAACCAAAGAATGCTGAGCAAAAGATTTCTGAAAGGAAAAACAGACAGGGCAGACACCTGACCCTACAGAGCACTGAGTTGTAGTCCCGACGCCAACCCATGCTGTAAGAACTCCAGAACCCTGGGAACTGAAAACACCCGACAGGGAGGAGACCTAGACCCACACCAGTCAAAGTAGGTATGGCATACCCTGTGATAGATGGAAGAAGATGCTTTCTTCCTAGACTTCACCATGGTAACAACCACCGAGGCGGACAAGCCTTTCTCCATCAAGATGGAGGTTTCAGCAGCTAGGCCGCAAATCCAGAGTTTGTAAATTGGGATGGCATAAGGGGCACTGAGTGAGCAGATCTGGCACCCCTGTCAGAACGCACTGGTCTACTATCATCAGCACCACGTCTGTGAACCACACTCTTCTTGGCCACCTGGGGGCCACCAGAACCACTGGTAACCGCCAGAGCAATCTTGCGCAGAACCCTGCCCAGCGGGGGGAACGGAGGAAAGACATACAGGAGCCGAAATTCCTGCCATGACATGGACAGAGCATCCGTGGTCCAGGCCAGAGGATCCTAAGACAGGGAGACAAGGGCCGGGAGCTTGTAATTGTGACGGGACACAAACAGATCCACATCTGTCAGAGCCCAACGGTGACACAGGGACTGGAATACCCTATTGCAGAAGGACCACTCGCTCTCTGACGAGAGGTCCCCCTGCTCAGAGAGTCTGCCAGTAGACTCTCTGCCCCCGGGGACGTACACAGGCGAAATGCATTGAACATTGGCCTCTGCCCATGCCAGAATCCGCGACACCTCCTGGAGGGCCCCCCTGCTCCGTGTCCCTCCCTGAAGGCTGATGTATGCAACCGCCGTCCTGTTGTCTGAGTGCACCTGCACAGACAGACCCGCAGGTGGTCGGTCAACTGACCCAGAACCAGTCTGATCGCCCGTAGTTCCAAAATGTTGATAGGCAAGTGGGCCTCCTGAGGACCTGCCCCCCCGCAAGTTCCTGGAGTCCAGCCACCACGAAAGAGACCGTCTGACCAAGGAAGAGGGAGCACACAGACCTCGTGCAAGGACGTTGGATCCTTGTCCCAAACTGACAGAAGGTGAAGATGTAAAGGCCTCAAATGGAACTGAGCAAAAGGCACCGCCTCGAAGCACGCCACTATCAGGCCCACCAACTGCATTCCCTGCCTGAGGGAGGGATGGAGACACAACAGCAGGAACCTCACCTGCGCAGTTTGAGCTCCCACCTTCTGTTGAGGAAGGAATATCCTTGACTGAACCGTATCCAGAATCATTCCCAGGAAAGGGGTCACCGAGGAAGGGGACAGAGAAGAATTGGGGTGAATGATCACCCAGCCGAAGGACTCCAGGGTGGCCACCACCAGCTGAGTGTCCAACTCTGCCTGCTGTAGAGACCGAGAGGTGATGAGTATGTCGTCCAGGTAGGGCAGCACGTGGATGCCCCTTGGCCTAATCAGAGACATCACCTCCGCCAGCACCTTGGTGAGCACTCTGGGAGCTGATTAGAGGCCAGATGGCAAGGCCACAATTGGCAGTGTTGATCTTCCAACGCGAATCTGAGGAACCTTGGTGTCCTGAAAACACAGGGATGCGTGGGTAAGCGTCTTTGATGTCCACAGACATCATGAAACCCCCGGGGCGCAAGGAGCTAATGTCCGAGCGCAGAGTTTCCATGCGAAAACGCCTGTTCTTGACAAATTTGTTGAAGATCTTTAAATCCAGAACGGGCCTGACTGACCCATCTTTTTTGGGAACTGTGAAAAGGTTGGAGTAGAGCCCCTTGCCTCTGTCTCTTAAGGGAAATCTGCAAATGACCCCAAGACCCAGCAGGCCTTGCACGGCCTGCGCCAACACCTGAGCTGAGACAGGGTCCTGGAGGATCCGGGATCTGATGAATCTTGGGGGAGGCCGCACAGCAAACTCTATCTTGTAACCAGAGGACACTACCTCCTGAATCCACTGGTCTGAGGCTGATGCCTCCAGACTTGAGCAAAGTGCCGCAGCCGTCCCCCCACCCTGACGGGCGAGGGCGCCCCATCATGCTTGAGGGGGCTTGGGAGAGGATTTGGGCTTAGCCCCCCAGGAGGAGCCAGAACGTTGTCTTCTGCTCCTGTGACAGGAATCTGCACGAGCCCCTGCGAAGGACACCCCTTTTTCTTGTTTAGCACCATGGTAGGGGGGTGAAGGGGAGCCCTGGCCCCGAAGGGGCCGAGACTGCCGTCTGCGCTGGGGTAACTTACCTCTCTTAGCAAAAAGGTCTAGACGGGCCCCAAACAGGCGCAGTCCCTTAAAAGAAAGCCCAGTGAGGGCCTTCTTTGCAGCATTGTCAGCACTCCACTGTCGCAGCCAAATCAAGCGGCGTATAGCCACCACGAGGGCAGAAGTCCTGGCACACATTCTGATGGTGTCATCCAATGCTAATAGGACAAAATTTACAAAAATATCACAACTGGAGAGTGCATTAAACACCTCACAAGGGAGATCATCAGGGGCACTATCAAGCATATTTCTGATAAGGGTTCTAGTGGCCACAGCAGTAATAGCAGAGGCACGCAGCGCGTCCTCGCACATGCAAAGGCGTGGGAGGCCAGCTGGTCAATGCGTCGGTCCTCAGCATCCCGCAGGGTAGTAGAATCAGGGAAATGCATGACAGGGGTGTTAGATAGCCCTAGGATCGGGACATCCACCTCGGGGGGGGGGGGGGGGGATGACCAACATTTAACCACCTCAGGGGGAAAGGGATACCTCCTATCCCAACTCCTTGGAACCCCGGGAAGTTTACTGGGGCACTCCCATTCCTTGAGCACAAGGGTATGGAAATGTGCCTGCTCTAGAAATTCCAAACGTGAATTTGCTGTATGGAAACGCACCCCTCTTTGCCTGGGAGCCTCACCAGGGGAAGAGATATACAGAACCTCAAAGATCTGGGTCAATAATCTCAGTAATATCAGTGTCATCCGGGGCCCAGGGGTCAGAGCCAGAATCGTCATGACCCCTTGGTCTCTCATCAGATGAGCCTGAATCAGAAAAGAGCTCTCCTTCATCAGAAGGGGTATAGCCACACAGATTCATAAACTCCTGAGATCCCATAGGGAAAACAGTAACATTAGGCGCCAAGTGCCGCTTCTTACCAGGGCCCTTACGCGCTAAAGACCTCGCAATAATCTGTTCAGCAGTAGGCAGTCTAGAAGACACATCAGGCTGAGAATCCCCACAAGTATGCAACTCAACAGGAGTGAGATTTAAGCTGGGGGGAGTAGGTGAAGTGAAACGAGGTGCAGCCACTGGCAGGCCAGATTGCAATGCAAGCACCTGCTCAGCACAGGGTACACAGACCCACGCCTTGTCAGCGTCAGCATGAGGCTGTCCACACACTACACACAGCCGGTCTTGTCCCAAGGGGCCCCCCGGTAACACTATCCTGGGATGCCTCCATATGGTGATTATTAGGCACAATGTTCCAGTAGGGATTGACGCCATGAAGCAACCCTGGATGCCCCAATGACCCGCTAGGGAAGTGGGAGTAATTATACAAGGCCCAATTATCAATTACACCGGGCCGGGAGAAGCCAATGGATTCATCCTCTGAAAGACACAATGAAAAGAAGGGGTGTCAGAACCAAACACACTACAATGAGTATAAAGCCACCCGCGAGGGCACTTACGGACCGCGGTTAGAACGTCACACACGCACGCGACCTGACAACATGGCGCCGAGAGTACCTCGAAGGGCGGACCAGAGCGAGCCGTGACGCAGGGCGCGCCAGGCCAGGCCCCGCCCCCCCCGAAGAGCGCGAAGTCCACCGACAAGCAGCCAATGAGAACGCAGAAGCGTCTGAGGTAACGCCCGGCGCGGAACATCCAAATGAAGGAAAAAACGCGCGCGGCGGCAGCGGCATTTGCAATAGTAAAAAAGACAAGTCAGCGCGGCAGCTGACACCACATATACTAGTCAAAAGACAAGAGAAAAACGCCTTATGCGCGAATCACAATACACGCTAACCCACACCCCCCCCTTCTTTCCCTCCCGAAGGCTACAGGTAGAATGAGGGAGGATGGCGGCCCTCTGTACAGGACCCACCGCTACACGGGGCATGGGACAATAATGCGGGAGGGGCATCCCATAAAGGCTCACCATCAGCCTATACCGCCTACCCTTTGGTGGGGGATTGCGGTGGAGCATGGCTCCTTAAGCACACAAGGTGCTGCCTACCTTCACCCGACCAGCACAGCCCAGGCTGGGAGGCACATCACACGAAGGACGGGTGGGAATAGTCCAACAGAGTCGCAGGCTAATAGCCCCGCTCACCTGCGAGAGAGTGATAATTTCATGTCTTCGCAGTAAGCACTGCAGAGAAATCTGGGGATTTGTGGGAGGTCCCCAGGTATTTGAGGGGCCGGGAGGAGCCTGTTTTACATGTCTCTGCAGTGCAGCGCCATCTAGCGGAGGATAACCCAAGTGTAAGTAATCTGGAGCAGGACGTACTGTATACTAAGAATAACCTCGGGGTTGAGAGACCACTCTCCGTGGCCAGAGGATGCCCTGCTCAGGGAATCCGCCACCGTATTCTCCACTCCCGAAATGTAGACTGCCGAAAGGCAAGGAATATTGCTCTCCGCCCAGTGCAGGATCAGAGAGACTTCCCTGAGGGCACTCCTGCTGCGAGTCCCTCCTTGGTGATTTATGTAAGCCACTGCCGTTCGGTTGTCCGAACGAACCTGCACCGGAAGACCCCGCAAATGTGGGGTCAGCCGAGCAAGAACCAGTCGAATGGCTCTGAGCTCCAATACATTGATGGGGGTGTGAGCCTCCTGGGGACCCCACACCCCACTGAACTGATGACTTCCAATAACCTCCCCAGCCCGACAGGCTGGCATCCGTGATAACCGTCTCCCAACAAGGAACCAGAAAGGATCTGCCCTTCACCAGATTGCTCGAGTCCAGCCACCACCGAAAGGACTGCCAAACCCTGGGAGACATCCTGAAAGGTTGATCCAATGACTGTGGGCACCTGCCCCAATAAGTCAATAGGTGAAGTTGAAGAGATCTCATGTGAAATCGTGCAAACGGCACCGCCTCGAAGGAGGATACCATCAGACCCACCAGTTTCATCCCCTGTCGGATAGAGGGACAAGGACTGGCCAGAAGAAGACGGATCAGGCCCTGAATCCCCTGCACCTTGGTCTGGGGCAGAAACACTTTGGCCCGACTGGTATTCAGATTCATGCCCAGAAATGAAATCACACGAGACTGGGAGAGAGAAGACTTGGTGCGGTTGATCACCCACCCGAACCTCTCCAGGGTCGACACCAGCTGGTGGGTGTCCAGTTCCGCCTGATGAAGGGAAGAAGCTGATATCAACAGATCGTCCAGATAAGGCACAATGCGAATGCCCTGGGATCTGAGCAGAGCCATTATGCCAGCCAAAACCTTGGTGAAGACCCTCGGTGCCGAGGTCAGACCGAAGGGAAGAGCTACAAACTGATAATGTTGATCCTCCACCGCAAATCGGAGGAATCTCTGATGTGCCTGAAAAATCGGAACATGCAGATACGCATCCTTGATGTCTATGGATGTCATAAAATCTCCTTGGCGAAGGGAATTGATAGCTGAGCGCAGAGTCTCTATGCCGAACTTTTTGGCTCTGAGAAATCTGTTGAGAACCTTGAGATCTAGAATGGGTCTCACCAAACCCTCCTTTTTGGGAACCGTGAAAAGGTTGGAGTAGAAACCCCTGCCTCTCTCTGCCAGAGGCACCGGGCATATAACCCCCCATGTCCAGAAGTTTTTTTCTGCTAACAGAAGCCCCTGTGCAGCCTGAGGGTCCGAGGGCACCCGAGACCTTAAGAATCTTGGGGGCGGCCAGAACTCGAACTCCAGTTTGTACCCGGAGGAGACCACTTCCAAGAACCAATTGTCTGTAACCTCCCGGGCCCAGACCTGGAAGAAGAGCCACAGCCGTCCCCCCACCCTTGCGGGTGAGGGCGCCCCTTCATTGCTGAGCCGGTTTAATGGCAGGCTTGGGCTTGGAACCCCAGGCAGCCACGGGACGTGCCCGACCTCTGCCTCTGTTCCAGGAGGAGCCCCTGACACCTGAGAAGGCCAGGCCCCTAGACGCTCTGGCCCCTCGAAAGGAAGGAGTTAACGAGCCCGCCCCCCGAAAGGGGCAGCGCTGTTTCCTCCGCTGAGGTAACTTACCTCCTTTAGCAACAGCATCCAATTTATCTCCAAACAGCCTCGCACCCAAGAAGGGAAGAGCTGTGAGCGACTTCTTGGCTCCAACGTCCGCTGTCCACTGACGGAGCCAGACCAATCTGCGCATGGCCACCAGTAAGGCTGACGTCCTACTACACATGACAACAGAGTCTTCCATCACAGCCATGACAAAATCCATGAACAATTCGCACTTCTTAAGGATAGCGAACTCAGCGCCAGCTGGATCAAACTGAGCGTTATTCAGCCAGTCCCTGATAAGAGACCTGGTAGCAAGCGACACCAGGGCAGATGCACTAACAGGCCGCAGGGCCGAGCCCACGTTGGCAAATGCGTGGCATGCCATCTGATCAAGGTGCTTATCCTCGCCATCCTTAAGGGAGGTGGCGTCAGGGGTGTTCAGCACAGAAGAGTTGGTCAAACCTAAAACAGGCGCGTCTACCTCGGGAGGAGAAGACCAGCGCTTAACCGCCTCCACCGGAAAAGGATATTTCTTATCCCATCCCTGAGGCACACCAGGAAGCCGACTGGGCCTCTCCCATTCTCTAAGGATCAGCGCATCAAAATGGCCCTGGGTAGGGAATTCCAGATGGGGCTTGCAGGCCCCCAAAAATTCCCCCTTCTTAAGAGGGGGCGCAGCAGGCGGTTCAATATCTAACACCTCCATAAATGTGACAAAACAGTGGCCGTAACTACGGCATCCCCCAGCACCTGCCCGACATTGGAATTCCCAGGCTGAACATAGTCAGCCTCTGAATCCTGATACAATAATCGGACAAATCAGCTGACTCGTTGTCAATATCCCACAATGGCTGGGCCGACGACAAATGTCTCTTTTTAGCCTGGGCCTTCTTGCCCACTGTGCTAGCAATAATTTTCTCGATGCTGGCCATCCGAGCCCAAACATGAGAAAGCGACTCCCCGCTGGTACCAATGTCACTTGGGTACGGATAAGGTGGGGAGGAGGATGGAAAGGCGATGAAGCGGGAGGAGCCGACCCAGAAGGCTGGGTACCAGACTGCCGCGTTATGGCCTTTTGTGCGCATGGTATACAGATCAGCACATTCTCCCCCGTAAGGGATACCCCGCACCCCACACATGGCCCGGATTGTCCCAAAGGGATCCCGGGCCCCGTATCCTGCGGAGCCTCCATATGGTGAATTTTTGTGGTCAGTCGCAAGATCGCAGGGAATTACACATAAGCAACCTGGGATGCCCCTTAAAAGTCCCGGTGGGAGGATTTTAGGTGGACAATTTTCTTACTAGGGACCCCAGGACCAGGAGGGACCCCTTAATATGCACATATACAGGGCAACCTGTAACACACAAAATAAGCAACATAAGAGCAGAGCTGTGTAAAAATGGCCATAACCTAACATGTAAAAAACCACAGCAGTAGATCTTGCAGCCACACAAAATTATATATATATATATCACATCCCAGCTAGACAGTGCAATTAAGGCACAAGCACACACACACATGTTTGAGTCCAGTGGGGGCCCCCGCACACACACACACAAGCTAAGGAGATGGCCATCAGGCCCTTACCACCCCGATGTGCAAAGCGGCCTGCCAGAGAAGATGGCCCCCACGCAGCCTCATGCCTGAGGAGGGAGAGCAGGGGGAGGGCTGGCCAGCGCAGAACGTGCGTTTGCTGAGGCCACGCCCCCCCTCCCAGCAACGCGAACCCCTAGTCAACGAGCACTGAGCGCCAAATAAGGAGGCGGGGCTACCGCGGCCGTGCCGAGAGCCCGGCCCTGCCCCCTTCCCAAATGCAGCCTGGGGGGAGAAGCTCCCCCAGGCTGTAATCAGTCCCAGTTGGCCAGTAATGCAGCAAGCACTCACACACACAAGGGCTGGGTAAAACGAAATATCGGCCAGGCCCCCCCCCCCCGGAGGGGAATAAGGGACCCGGAAGGGGGGAATCCTGCCAGGAGCCGGCCATAAGCCTAACTGGACGGGGTATCCCACACCAGGATCACCAAGAAACCTGGAAACCGCCTACCCCATAGTGAGGTCACAGTGGAGCAGTGCTCCTGCTGCACCCATAGGGTGCTCTTACCTTCACCAGGACCCGCAGCCCAAGCTGGGAGGCTCAATATGGGGCAATTTAGAAGGGTCCTGGCAGTAATAGGGATAATAGAAGGCCGGGCGCGAGCCCGGCTTACCTGTAAGTAAAGAAGTCTTCATCTTCTGTCTTGTCGCCTTCCCTGCAGAGAAGGAACTGGGAAATTGGTGGGAGGTCCCAGGTAAATATGGGCCGGGAGGGGCTTTCTTTTTTGCATATTCATCTCTGCAGAAGTTCGCCCTCTACTGGAGATTACCCAGATGTCATGAAGACCGAAGTGGAGTGTATGGCACACTTAGAATATAATAATCAATGCAAGACTCACATTTGCCATGGTAGGAGGCGCTCCCCTGCTCCCAGCCATTCAGATAGACTGTGGTGGTGGGAATGCACCCTCATCTAAAAGGAGGCGGGAGTGTGTCCTCATCTAAAAAGGTGGCGAAAGTGACCCCTCATCTAATAGGAGGTGGGAAAGCGCCCTCATCTAAAAGGAGGCGGGAATGCGCCCTCATCTAAAAGGAGGCGGGAATGCGCCCTCATCTAAAAGGAGGCGGGAATGCGCCCTCATCTAAAAGGAGGCGGGAATGCGCCCTCATCTAAAAGGAGGCGGGAATGCGCCCTCATCTAAAAGGAGGCGGGAATGCGCCCTCATCTAAAAGGAGGCGGGAATGCGCCCTCATCTAAAAGGAGGCAAAAGTGCCGCCTCATCTAAAAGGAGGCGGGAATGCACCCACATATAAAAGGTAAGGAAGGGCCCCCGATTGCTGAGCGCAGTGTCTAAACAGAGCCGTATGCCAGGCATTACATGTCCCTGATTGGATGAGAGCCTGCACTTATGCGACCAAGGAAAGGTGAGAAATTGGGGGCTTTCACACAGTGGGGCCTGAGCACAAGGGGAGGGATGGCGGGGCTTTACACAGACTGGACTGCGGCTTTAAATTAAGAGTTTGATGGTGGCAGCTTGCGATGGGAGTATCTGGTGCGATTGCGCTTGTGAAGCTGCCGCACGCACATCACAGATCTCTCAATCCAACATTCTCCTGGACAGAAGGGTGGTCCTTCACTTCTGTGTAGTCTCCAACTTAGCGTGCACCTAAACCCAGACAGGAAGTTTATGTTGTCACCTTCTATCCCAAGTGCCCCAAAACAGCCTGCGTTATTTATTTATTTTTTTTATTACTAAAGCCTTTGCCCAATATTCATAACACAAACTGGATGCAGTTGGCCATATTGGGCAAATCAGCCCCGCCCCCCTGGTGCTTTCCAGTGATTATACATTCAGTTACAGTACACACTCAGCATAGCGGGTCCTAATAATTGTCATTAAGTGACAGTTTAGCTGTAACTGAATCATTTGGAATTCATAACGGTTGATTTCTTGGGAACAGTAATGGTGTTAGGGAGAGAAATTCAGGATGCCCCGGGTTAAAGCCAGTGGCAAGTCAGTAAATCTTTTAGATTCCAGGCCGGCTGCAGTTTTTTTGTTCTGCTTTGATATAACCATTTCTTGAAATTTAACCTTTAAAGCGGATCAAAACCCTGTTCACCGCTAGCCTGACCCTGCGGCATCCTATATCGGGATGCCCCAACTCCCGGGGTTAACCGGTAAACCTTAACCCGCGGGTGTAATCACCGGCAGCTGCATTCCCCACCATTCCAGTAGCTGTACGTGATCCCACGTAGGAGTGCGTGGCATTGATCACAAAGCCGGGGAATTTAGCCGGCCGGCTGGTGCTCGGCACCCTTGAGATCAGCCAACTGGCAATCACAAACCTGCTGTGGGGCGTGGCTTCGGCAGTCGAAAATGCGTTTTTGGGGAAAACTGGCCCACCTTGTGTTTACTAAACGGACCAATGGTGGCCAGAAAAGGGGCGGGGTTACGACAAATCGGTATAGGGCGACAACCCACCATGTCTCCAGCGCTGGCTCCATTCCCCCACTTCAGGCTGAAGGTGCCGCTGACGTAGCCCACCTTGCCGGCCACGTCGTGGAAGAGCTGGCGCGTGGTGGTGGAGGCGGGCAGGTTGAGGGTGATGCGTTCATTGATGGTCTTGCTGTTGGTGACATCTTGTATGATGCAGAGCACGCGCGGCTCATCTGCTGCATTTTCTATCTGGAAAAGAAGAGCGAGACTAACGTCAGGGTTCCACCATGACAACCGGAAGCTACAGTATGCTGAACATGCTGCCGCACACCTCAACAGCCAATCGCATGCTAGGTCAAGGTCACTATAGGACCCCTTTTTATTTCTACACCCCCCTATGTCATTACACATGTGCTGTCGCTTTACCTCGAGGTGACTGGACGGAATGCCCTAGAGGAAAAACGGCTGTGGGATCTCTGCTGTGGCAATGTGAGATGGCAAGCGATTGGTCATTGCATAGGTGAGGAAATGACATCACCAGCCACAATGACTGAACCAGGAGCATTGAAAATTGCCAAAAAGTACACTTCATGGGGGTGAAGCATCTCAGGCAATGCTTGTTAAAGTGGACCAAAACCCAAGATTTTGACTATCCTGAGTTTTGGTCCTTGCCCTGCTGTGTGAAACCCCCCAGGTAACCCCGATCTAACTCATCTTTCCCCAGTCCTACGGCGCATACATGGCCTCTCGTCCAATCAGCGTGCTCGGATCCGCTCCAGCCCCTTCGTCTAAGGCATGTGGATCCAGGGAGCAGGGAGCGTGCCTCAGAAATACCTGTTGCGGGCACGTGCCCTGCTAAAGGGATATCAGGGAGCGACCACTGCTCGCGCATGTGCCATTAGAGCGGGGGGGGGGGGATTTCACACAGCGGGGAATCCTGATTCTGGTTCCCCCGGGGGAGGGAATTTAGCGGCCCTGGAATATTATACATTGGTTTCCCAGCCTCCCTATTTGTGTCAGATCCTGGGCTCTGTGGGAGGATGGCAGCTGCCAGGACAGGTAGGCCATGACGCTTCCCCATCGTCCTGACTTCCAGGATGCTTCCCCATCTTCTGGACTTTTACATAGAATGTGGTTTATGACGACATCTCAGTGCCGAATGTGGCACTGCCTTAAAGTGGACCAAAAACCCTTTAACACCCCCCCCCCCCCCCACTGGAGTACTTCAAACAATGCTGCTGGCTTGGTTTAAATATTTGAGATCACTTATTGGTCAATCTCCTATCTGCCAACTGAGAGGTGCTATGAATAGCTGGACACAGGAGCAAGCCTCAGCTAAAAGAAAGACGGGGGTGCAGCCATTTCCTTGATAGCTAAAATGAAGCCGTGGATGCAGAAGTTGCCACAGGAGTCCGGGGGAAAGGGAGGTTGGCGGGGCTTCAAACAGCAGGGCATTCTGAATCGTGATGCACAGGGGCAGCCAAGTGTCCAGTCCAGCCCAGCCCAGGAGTCTTTAAGACTCCAGGGGTGGCCAGCCCAGGGTTTTGATCAGCTCTAAAAGATTAGCTATGGGACTGACTGGATCAACAGAATCAAATGCCCTCATAAATGGCAAACCGCACAAAAAAATAAATAAATAAATAAAATACAATCAAAACATAAAAATACTTTTCTGTGAAATACTCACCTGTAGAATTGGTATTATAAGTATACAGTACGTCCTGGTCCAGATAGATTACTTACACTTGGGTTATCCTCTGCCAGATGGCGCTGCACTGCAGAGACATGCAAAACAGGCTCCTCCCGGCCCCTCAAATACCCGGGGACCTCCCACAAATCCCCAGCATTGAAAAGCAGTGAACAAGAATTTAACCACCCAAAACAAAACTGGTAACTATAACAATGACGATAATCACCATACACCATGCAAAACCCTTTCCTTAGTATTACTAGGCTTAGGGCACAAGGAAGGAAGAACAATATCCTGGTTCAAAATGAAAAGCAGACACCACCTTAGGCAGGAAATCCGGCTTAAAGCGGAACACCACCTTATCCTGGTGTCTCTCAAAGTATGGAGGCTGGATAGACAGAGCCGCCAGCTCAGACACACGCCTGACCGAAGTAATAGCCACCAGAAAAACAACCTTGAGGGTAAGTACAGCCAGAGCAGCATCCTGAATAGGCTCAAAGGGAGCACCCTGCAAGGCAGACAAGACCAAATTCAAATCCCAAACAGGGACCATAGCTTTTCGTGGGGGGCGCACATGAGTAACCCCCTGAAAGAAAGTCTTGACCAAGGAATGTTGAGCAAAGGACTTCTGAAAGAAAACAGACAGGGCAGGAACATGACCCTTCAAAGTACTGAGTTGGAGACCAGACTCCAAGCCTTGCTGTAAGAACTCTAGAACCCTGGGAACTGAGAACACCCGACAGGGAAGAGACCTAGACTCACCAGTCAATGTAAGCACGCCAAACCCTATAATAGGTGGAAGATGAAGACTTCTTCCTAGCCTTCACCATGGTATCAACCACCGAGGCAGACAAGCCTTTCTCCATCAAGATGGAGGTTTCAGCAGCTAGGCCGTCAAGCCAGAGTTTGTAAATTGGGATGGCGTAAGGGGCCCTGAGTGAGCAGATCTGGCACTCCTGGCAGAACGTACTGGTCTACTGTCATCTGCACCACGTCTGCGAACCACACTCTTCTTGGCCACCTGGGGGCCACCAGAATCACTGGCACCCTTTCCAGAGCAATCTTGCGCAGTATCCTGCCCAGCAGGGGGAATGGAGGAAAGACATACGGGAGCCGAAATTCCTGCCATGACATGGACAGAGCATCTGTGGCCTAGGCCAGAGGATCCTGAGACAGGGAGACAAAAGCCTGGAGCTTGTGATTGTGACGGGATGCAAACAGATCCACATCCGGTAGACCCCAACGGTGACACAGGGACTGGAATACCCTGTCGCAGAGGGATCACTCTCCCTGACGAGAGGTCCCCCTGCTCAGAGTCTGCCAGTAGATTCTCTGCCCCGGGGATGTACACAGCCGAAATGCATTGAACATTGGCCTCTGCCCATGTCAGAATCCGCGATACCTCCTGCTCCGGGTCCCTCCCTGATGGTTGATGTAGGCAACCGCCGTCCTGTTGTCTGAGCGCATCTGCACAGACAGACCTCTCAGGCGATTGGTCAACTGCTCCAGTACCAACCTGATCGCCCGCAGTTCCAGAATGTTGATGGGCAAGTGGGCCTCCTGAGGGCCCCACATCCCCTGGAACCGCAGGGACTTCCAGAATCCCCCCCATCCTGACAGACTGGCATCCGTGGTGACTGTCTTCCAGGAGGGGCCAGGAAGGATCTGCCTCCCATCAAGTTCCTGTGGTCCAGCCACCAGGAAAGGGACCGTCGGACCGAGGGGGGGAAGCACACAGATCCCGTCCAAGGACGTTGGATCCTTGTCCCATACTGACAGAAGGTGAAGCTGAAGAGGCCTCAAATGGAACTGAGCAAAGGGCACCGCCTCGAAGCAATCCACCGTCAGGCCCACCAACTGCATTCCCTGCCTGAGGGAGGGCTGGGGGCACGATAGCAGGAACCTCACCTGCGCAGTTAGAGCTTCCACCTTCTGCTGAGGAAGGAATATCCTTGACTGAATCGTATCCAGAATCATTCCCAGGAATGGGGTCACCGAGGAAGGGGACAGGGAGGACTTGGGGTGATTGATCACCCAGCCGAAGGACTCCAGGGTGGACACCACCAGCTGAGTGTCCAACTCTGCCTGTTGCAGAGACCGAGAGGTGATGGGTAGCAAGCGTATGCCCCTTGACCGCACCAGAGACATCACCCCTGCCAGCACTTTGGTGAACACTCTGGGAGCTGAGGTGAGACCAAAGGGCAGGGCCACAAATTGGTAATGTTGATCTTCCAACGCGAATCTGAGAAACCTTTGGTGTCCAGGGAACACAGGGATGTGAAGGTAAGCATCTTTGATGTCCACCGACGTCATGAGATCCCCTGGGCGCAGGGAGCCAATGGCCGAGCGCAGAGTTTCCATGCGAAAACGCTTGTTTCTGACAAATTTGTTGAGGATCTTTAAATCCAGAATAGGCCTGACTGACCCATCTTTTTTGGGGACTGTGAAAAGGTTGGAATATAACCCCTTGCCTCTTTCTCTTAAGGGGACACTGCAAATGACCCCCATATCCAGAAGGCCTTGCACGGCCTGCATCAAGACATGAGCTGAGGCAGAGTCCTGGGGGATCCTGGACTTGACGAATCTTGGGGGGGGGCGCACAGCAAACTCTATCTTGTAACCAGTGGACACTACCTCCTGAATCCACCTGTCAGAGACGTGATGCCTCCAGACGTGCGCAAAGTGCTGTAGTCGTCCCCCACCCCGATGGGCGAGGGTGCCCCATCATGCCTGGGCAGGCTTGGGAGAGGGTTTTGGTTTAGAGCCCCAGGAGGCGCCGGGGCGTCGTCCACTGTTCCTGCACCAGGAATCTGTACGAGCCCCCGCGAAGGACACCCCTTTGCCCTGCTTAGCACCGCGGTAGGGGAGTGAAGGGGGCCCCTGGCCCCGAAAGGGCCGAGACTGCCGCCTGCGCTGGGGTAACTTGCCTCCTTTAGCAAAAAGGTCTAGGCGATCTCCAAACAGGTGTAGCCCCTTAAATGGAAGCCCAGTAAGGGCCCTCTTAGCAGCGTTGTCAGCAGCCCACTGGCGCAGCCAGACCACGCGGCGTATAGCTACCGCCAAGGCAGAGGTTCTGGCACACATCCTAATGGCATCATCCAAGGCAGATAGGAAAAAGTTCACAAACATATCACAGTTAGACAGTGCATTACATGTATCAGGTTGCCCTTCATCGGACCCATCAAGTACACTTCTGATCAGGGTCCTGAGCGCCACAGACGTGATGGCCGAGGCGCAAACCGGGCGCAGCGCCGCCCCCACGAAAGGCATGGCACGATAATTGGTCAATGCACCGGTCCTCAGCATCCCGCAGCGTAGTAATGTCAGGGGAGTGCATAATAGAGGTGTTAGACAACCCTAGAATAGGAGCATCGACCTCAGGGGGCGATGACCAGCACTTGACCATGTCAGCAGGAAAAGGATACTTTCTGTCCCAACTCTTAGGTATGCCGGGAAGTCTACTGGGACGTTCCCACTCCTTAAGCACAAGGTTATTGAAATGGGTTTGCTCAGGAAATTCCAGACGAGCTTTAGCAGTATGGAAAAGCTCCCCCCTTTGCCTGGGAGCCGCAACCGCTCAACCTCACCCCCCCCCCTTCTTTTTCTCCCGAAGGCTACAGGGAGAATGAGGGAGGATGGGGGCCCTTTGTGCAGGGCCCACTGCTACCGGGGCATGGGACAATAATGCGGGAGGGGCATCTCATAAAGGCTCACCATCAGCCTATACCGCCTACCCTTTGGTGGGGGACTGCGGTGCAGCGCTCCTTAAGCACACATAGTGCTGCCTACCTTTACCCAACCAGCGCAGCCCAGGCTGGGAGGCACATCACACCAAGGACGGGTGGGAACAGTCCAACAGGGCCGCAGGCATTAATAGCCCTGCTCACCTGCGACAGAGTGATAATTTCATGTCTTCGCAGTAAGCACTGCAGAGAAATCTGGGGATTTGTGGGAGGTCCCCGGGTATTTGAGGGGCCGGGAGGAGCCTGTTTTACATGTCTCTGCAGTGCAGCGCCATCTGGCGGAGGATAACCCAAGTGTAAGTATTATATCTGGAGCAGGACGTACTGTATACTTAGAATATAAGTTATTGAGAAATAAGAAGAATAAAAGTAAAAGGTAAAACTAAGTCAGCACAGGTAGTGAGTGAGCCGACACACGGGCACACTCCATTGTTAGTCCAGGCAGCAGTAACCTCTCCTGCACCACTACAAGCTTGTTAAGAGTCGCACACCATGCGGTCACCCCCAGTGACACACACACACACACACACACACACACACAACCTGCCTCGATACCTGCGCAAACTTCTTCTTCATCTCATTAAAGATACTCTGTCTGCAGCTCCAGAACAACCCCTGCGACACAGACAGAGCCTGGTCAGACTCGAGAGTGCTCAACTTTGCTGCCAGTATGGCAGTCTAGTACTGGGAGGCTAAAAGAAGGGGGCCAGGAGAGACTTGGGATGCAGTCACAGTACCAAAGGCCTGGTAACCTGATATAGTATTGGGGTGTTTAGTATGGGGTACTGGGAGACTTGCTGCACCAGGTGGGCTGGCAAACTTGGCCTTGCATATAAAACTTAGTGACTGGAAGACTCAAAGTACGGTCACCGTACAGGGAGTGCAGTTGAAATTCAAGGGAGGCTAGGAGACTTGAGATGTATAAAGGGAGACGAGGGGTGCAGTCATAGTACCAGGGTGCTGGGAGTCCTCGAGGTACAGGCATGATACTAAAGGTTCGAAAAAATAGGGCTCCAGGTATAGTGCTGACAGGGGAGATGGGGATCTTGAAGTTCAACCACTGCACCAGGTAGGCTGGATAAATTGTGTACATATATTATAAAAATACCTTTTTGTGATTACTCACCTGTAAAATGGGTATTATAAGTATGTCACACACCCCGCTTCCAATATTCATGACATATGGGTTATAACCAGTAGAGGGCGAACTTCTGCAGAGATGACAGGAAAAAAAGAGAGCCCCTCCCAGTCCATAAATACCTGGTAACTCCCACACATTACCCAGTATAGGAAAGCAGTAAGGGGACCAGGAAGAGCCAATACAAAAAATACAACAATAAAAAGGTTCACCATATATAGGATCCTGAATACACAAAAAGGGCGGGATGAAGCGGGGTGTGTGACATAATACCCATTTTACAGGTGAGTAATCACAAAATGGTATTATTCCAAGTATGTCACACGCCCCGCTTCCAATATTCATGACGTATGGGACATCCAATAGCAGTGTCCAACAAGGGTGGGGATCCCAACAAGGCAATAATGCACAATTTTAAACCATTGCAGCTTGCAGAACCTTGCGGCCAAAAACAGCATCCGCTGAGGCCCGCATATCAACCTTATAAAGCTTGGAAAAAGTATGAACAGAAGACCAGGTAGCAGCCTTACAAACTTGTTCAACAGAGGCCTGGTGCTGAAAATCCCAAGAAGCCCCAACAGCACGAGTAGAATGAGCATTGATCCAAAAAGGAGGAACCTTCCCCTTGGCAGCATAGGCCCCAACAATGGCCTGACGTATCCATTTACTAATGGTAGACTTGGCGGGCCCTTCCTGGGCCCGGAGGGCACCACGAACAAGGCGTCCGTCTTACAAAAGGGAGAAGTAGCCACCAAATAGTACTTCAAACAACGAACCAAAGCCAAAGAGTGCAGAACCCCCTCCTTGTCATTACTAGGCTTAGGACACAAGGAAGAGAGAACCACATCCTGATTGAGATGGAAGGGAGACACCACCGTAGGAAGGAAATCTGGCTTAAAGCGAAAGACCACCTTGTCCTGGTGTCTTTCAAAGTAAGGAGCCTGAATCGACAGAGCCGCCAACTCAGAGACACATCTACCAGAGGTAATAGCCACCAGAAAGGCAACCTTTTGAGTGAGCAAAGAAAATGCAACAACCTGCACCGGCTCAAAGGGAGGCCCCTGGAGGGCCAACAGAACCAAATTTAAATCCCAAACAGGCAACAAGGCTTTCAAAAGGGGGCCGCACATGAGTGACCCCCTGGAAAAAAGGTCTTAACCAAAGGATGAAGAGCAAAGGACCTATGAAAGAAGACAGCCAAGGCAGAGACCTGCCCTTTCAAGGTAATAAGCTGGAACCCCAAGTCCAGACCGTGTTGAAGAAAATCCAAAATTCTAGGAATCGAAAATGCCCTGCAAGGCAAGGCCCTAGCCTCACACCAATCAATATAGGACCTCCAAGTCCTGTAGTAGATGTTAGAGGAAGATCTCTTCCTAGCCCTAACAAATGTCTGAATCACAGCATCAGACAAACCTTCTTCCTTTAGAATGGAGATTTCAGCAGCCACGCCATCAAAGCCAGCGTTTGCAAATTGGGGTAACGAAGTTGACCTTGAGTGATCAGATCCGGAAACAGAGGCAATTTGTACTGATCTACTGCCAGCCGTACGATGTCAGCGAACCAAAACTGTCTTGGCCACCATGGGGCCACCAGAATTGCTGGCGCACCCTCTTGGGACAGCTTGCACACCACCCTGCCTACCATGGAGAAGGGGGGAAACAGGTACAGGAAACCCCAGATCCCTCCAGGCAAGAGACATGGCGTCCGCTGCCAGGGCCAGAGGATCCTGAGACAGACACTAATGCAGGAAGCCTGTGATTGTGACGTGAGGCAAAGAGATCCACCTCCGGAATCCCCCACTTGTGACAAAGAGACCGGAATACATTGTAGTCGAGAGACCATTCCCCTCGGCGAGAGGATCCCCTGCTCAGGGAGTCCGTCTCCATGTTTTCCACTCCCGTAATGTACACTGCTGAGATGCATGGGACATTGCTCCCTGCCCATGCAAGAATCAGAGAAACTTCCCTGAAGGCACTCCAGCTGCGAGTTCCTCCTTGGTGAATTGGTGTAAGAGAACCAGTAAATCCTGGAGGTGATGCGTCAAGCGTGACAGCACCAACCGAATAGCTCTCAACTCCAAGACATTGATAGGGGTGTGGGCCACCCGAGGACCCCACAGCCCCTGGAACTGATGTTCTTTCCAGAAACCCCCCCAGCCCGACAGGCTGGCATCCGTGGTGACCGTCTCCCAACAAGGGGTCAGAAAAGACCTGCCACTGAAGAGACTGCCGAACCAGGGGAGACATCCGGAATGACTGATCCAATGACAGCGGACATCTGTCCCAGGCCAACAGTAGATGGGGTTGGAGCGACCTCATGTGAAACCGAGCAAAGGAAACTGCCTCGAAGGAAGCCACCATCAACCCCACCAGCCTCATCCCTAGCCGGATAGACGGGCGCGGGTTGGAAGAAGAAGACGGATCAGGTCCTGAATCATCTGCACCATCAACAGAGGCAAGAACACCCTGGTCCGAATGGTATCCAGATTCATGCCCAGAAATGAAATCTCCCTTGACAGGGAAAGAGAAGACTTGGGGTGGTTGATCACCCAGCCGAGCCTCTCCAGCGTAGTCACCACCATCCTGGTGTCTAGCTCCGCCTGTCAGAGAGAGGAAGCCGTAATGAGAAGGTCGTCCAGATACGGCACAATGCGAATGCCCTGGGCTTTGAGAAGGGCCATTAAACCCGCCAGCACCTTGGTGAACACCCTTGGTGCAGAGGTCAGCCCGAACGGAAGAGCCACAAACTGAAAATGCTGACATCCCACCGCAAACCTGAGAAATCTCTGGTGTCCTGGGAAAATCGGTACATGAAGGTAAGCATCCTTGATGTCTATGGACGTCATGAAATCCCCCTGACGAAGGGAGTTGACGGCTGAGTGCAAGGTCTCCATGCAGAACTTCTTGGATCTGATGAACCTGTTGAGAAGCTTCAAATCCAGAATGGGTCTCATGGAGCCATCCTCTTTGGGAACCGTGAAAAGGTTGGAGTAATAGCCCAGGCCTCTCTCTGAGAAAGGCACCGTGCATATGACTTCCATATCCAGAAGATTCTGCACTGCCCACAGGAGCCCCTGCGCAGCCCGGGGGTCCGAGGGTACCTGAGATCTGAGGAATCTGGGAGGAGGCCGGTACTCAAACTCCAGTTTGTACCCAGAAGAGACCACTTCCAAGATCCATTTGTCTGTGACCTCCCGGGCCCAGACCTGGATGAAGTGCCGCAGCTGTCCCTCCACCCGCAAGGGTGAGGGCGCCCCCTCATTGCTGAGCTGGCTTGGCAGGGGCCTTGGGCTTGGAACCCCAGGCAGGACCAGGACGGGCACCTCCTCTGCCTCTGCCCCAGGAGTCACCTCTGAAGGTAGAGTAGGCAGCTCCTCTGCCTGCTCTGGCACCACAAAAGAAAGGATTAAAAGGAGCCTGTGCCCCGAAAGGAGCGACGCTGCCTCTTGCGTTGTGGTAGCTTTCCTCCTTTTGCTACCCAATCCAACTTATCTCCAAACAGCCGCGTACCCAGGAAGGGTAGCACTGTAATTGACTTCTTAGCCGCAATGTCGGCCGCCCACTGGCGCAATCAGACCAATCGGCGAATAGCCACCAGCAACGCCGATGTTCTGCTACACATACATATTGTGTCATCCAAGGCAGATAAGACAAAAGTCATGAACAATTCACACCGCGTAAGCTCAGCAAATTCATCACTGGCCGGGCTAAGCTGGGAACCACTCAAAAGGCCCCTAATCACAGACCTGGTAGCCACAGCCGTGAGCACTGAAGCACACACACACAGGCCGCAAGGCCGAACCCACGCTGGCAAAGGCATGACATGCCATTTGATCAATACGTCGGTCCTCACCATCCTTTAGCGTGGTGGCGTCCGGAGAGTGCACAACAGATGTGTTAGACAATCCCAGAACGGGTGCATCGACCTCGGGAGGGGACGACCAGCGCTTCACCGCGTCCACCGGAAAGGGATACTTCCTATCCCATCCCTGAGGAACACCGGGAAGCCGGCTAGGCCTTTCCCATTCTTTAAGAATCAGATTATCGAAATGCTGATTTGGGAACTCCAATCTAGGCTTAGAGGTCCCCAAAAATTCCGCCTTCTGCGGAGTGGACTGCGCCGGAGGAGAAATAGCCAGCACCTCAAATAAGTGGGCCAGAATCCTGGGGGTATCCACGGCATCCCCATGCTCCTGCCCAGCATCAGCATCCAAAAACTGCTGTCCCTCAGAGCCATCAGATCCAGAAACCATCCCCCCTCCTCAAGTGGGGAATAATCAGACCAGTCAAGAGAATAATAATCATCAAAACCCAGAACCGGCGCGGCCGGTGACAAATGTTTTCTCTTAGCCGGGGCCTTTCTGGCCGCAGAGCTAGACATCAATTTCTCGAAGTTGGCCAATCTAGCACATACATTGGATTGCGACTCCCCGCTAATGACAGTGTCACTTGGGGTACGGATCAGGCGGGGTGGAGTAAGTGATGAGACCGGCGGCACAGACCCAGACGCCTGGGACCCCGACTGCCGTGTTATGGCCTGCTGAGCACATGGTATGCAAACCAGTACATTATCCCCCGCAAGGGATACCCCACAACCCACACACAGCCGGGATTGCCCCAAAGGGAGCCCGAGCCTGGTATCCTGGGAAGCCTCCATATGGTGATTTTAATGGAAGTCGCAAGGACCAGAGGGAATTACGCCAATTAAGCTACCCAGGATGCCCCTTTAAGTCCCGAGTGGGAGTATTTGTAAGACCCCAATTTATCCCAAGAAAAGCACATAACAATCATAAGGCCATACATGCAAACACCAGGGCTAATATATATACATATACAATGTGTACCACATAATACCATAGCCTCACCGCACATAGAATGAGGAAAGAAATCACATTGTTCAAACACAAGTAATAAAGAAAAAAGTAGCCCCACAGGGCACTCACAGCCCAAGGTAATGGCGTCGGCCACAGCAGCGAGAGGATAAGAGGAAGAAGGGCCAGCGTGGATCGCGCGCCGCACCTGGCCCCGCCCCCTTCCCATCCAGTACAAGCAACGCGGTTCCCAGAGAGTTCCCAGCCCCGCCCCCTGCCCTCTCGGAATTGAGGGGGAGAAGCTCTCCCCGCCGAAAACGGACACTAATGGGCGGCCAGCAAAGCGCAGCCGCAGCAAGCAGACCACAGCACAAGCACACACACAACCTGCACACATAACAGTGAAACAACCAACCAACCAAAGGGATAAGGGGCCGCCCCCCCCCAGTTGCAGGGAACAGGGAGACACGGAAAGGGGGGATCCCAGGCTACAAGGTAGTGAAGGGATAACAGGGACATGGCAACCCAAACCAGGATCACCAAACCTGACAACCGCCTACCCCCTAAAATGGGGTCTCACGGAGGAGCATGGCTCCTATTATGACACCTGCTAAGGTGTAGCCTACCCTCGTCCGGACCCACAGCCAAGGCTGGGAGGCATAGTTGTTTTAAAATTTAATTCAGGTCTGGGTAGAAATAGGGCCAAAATGGCCGGGTGCACCCGGCTAACCTGTAAGGAAGGAGACAGCCATGCTCGCCGTCTGCAGAGACGATGACTGGGTAATGTGTGGGAGGTCCCAGGTATTTATGGACTGGGAGGGACTCTCTTTTTTTCCTGTCATCTCTGCAGAAGTTCGCCCTCTACTGGTTATAACCCATATGTCATGAATATTGGAAGCGGGGTGTGTGACATACTTGGAATATTGCTTTTTAAGCTGACTTTTAAATATCTAAAAGCCAAGAAATTGCCTAAAAGCCTAATCAGTAAAGTCTGTTGAGTGCAACGATACCACAAAAGTATGGAGTTTTGCCTAACGCAGGAGAAAGATAAAGGACAAAAATACAATTCTGTGATTACTCACCTGTAGAATTGGTATTATGAGTATACAGTACGTCCTGCTCCAAATAGATTACTTACACGTGGGTATTACTCCGCCAGATGGCGCTGGACTGCAGAGGCATCGAAAAATAGGCTCCTCCCGACCCCTCAAATACCCGGGGACCTCCCACAAATCCCCAGCATTGAAAATTAGTTAACGAGAAGCCGGGAGAATTAAACAACCCAAACTATCAACTATAACAATGATAACAATCACCATACAGGGGATCCAAGATAATGCAAAGCCAAGGGTGGGTTGGAGCAGGACGTACTGTATACTCATAATACCAATTCTACTGGTGAGTAATCACAGAATTGTATTATTCCTAGTATACAGTACGTCCTGCTCCAAATAGATTACTTACACGTGGGACATCCAATAGCAGTGTCCATAAAGTAGGATGGGATCCCCAAGAAAAAAGTAGCGGCAGACAGTTTAAACCACTGCTGCCTGCAAAACTTTTCGGCCAAAAGCAGCATCAGCTGAGGCCCTAACATCAACCTTGTAAAACTTTGAAAAGGTATGAACAGAAGACCAACTAGTAGCCTTGCAAACTTGTTCAACAGAAGCCTGGTGCTGAAAAGCCCAAGAGGCACCAATAGAACGAGTGGAGTGAGCAGTAAGGCGGAAGGGAGGATTCTTCCCCTTAGCAGAGTAGGCCTGAACCACAGCCTGACAAATCCATTTGCCGATAGTAGACTTGGCAGGAGCCAAACCCTTCCTAGGACCAGAAGGGACCACAAAAAGAGCACCAGTTTTCCTGAAAGGTGCAGTAGCCACCAGATAGTACTTCAGACACCTAACCACATCCAAAGAATGCAAAACCCTCTCCTTAGCATTTCTAGGATTAGGACACAAAGAAGGAAGAACAATATCCTGATTCAAATGAATGAATGGCAGACACTACCTTAGGCAGAAAGTCAGGTTTGAAACGAAACACCACCTTGTCCTGGTGTCTCTCATAGTAGGGGGGATGAATGGAAAGCGCCGCCAACTCAGACACACGCCTGACAGAGGTGATAGCCACCAGAAAAACAACCTTGAGCGTAAGAATGGCCAGGGCAGCATCCTGCACAGGTTCAAATGGAGCACCCTGCAAAGCTGATAGAACCAAATTCAAATCCCAAACAGGCACCATAGGCTTACGTGGAGGGCGCACATGAGTGACCCCCTGGAAAAAAGTCCTGATCAAAGGACTTCTGGAAGAAAATAGCCAGGGCAGAGACCTGACCCTTCAGAGTACTGAGTTGGAGTCCCATGTCCAACCCATGCTGCAGGAACTCCAAAATCCTGGGAATAGAGAACACACGACAGGGAAGAGACCTAGACTCACACCAGTCAATGTAGGCACGCCAAACCCTGTAATAAATGGAAGAGGAAGACTTCTACCTAGCCTTTATCAAAGTATCCACAACTGAGGAAGACAAGATGGAGGTTTCAGCAGCCAGGCCGTCAAAGCCAGAGTTTGTAAATTGGGATGGCGTAGCAAGCCCTGACTGAGAAGATCCAGCACCAAGGACAGAGCGTACTGATCTACTGCCAGCTGCCCCACGTCTGCGATCCACACCTTCGTGGCCACCTGGGGGCCACCAGAATTGCTGGCACCCATTCCAGGGCAATCTTGCGCAGAACCCTGCCCAGCAGGGGAATTGGAGGGAAGACATACAGGAACTGAAAGCCCTGCCATGACATTGCTAGAGCATCCGAGGTCAAGGCCAGAGGATCCTGGGACAGTGAGAAAAGCTGCAAGCTTGTGATTGTGACGGGACGCAAACAGATCCATATCTGGTTGGCCCCAACGGTGACACAGGGATTGAAACACCCTGCTGCATAGGGACCATTCTCCCTAGCGAGAGGTCCCCCTGCTCAGAGAGTCCGCCAGGCGATTTTCTACCCCCGGGATGTACACAGCTGATATGCAGGGGACATTGGCCTCCGCCCAAATCAGAGACGCTTTCTGGAGGGCCCCCTTGCTCCGGGTCCCTCCCTGATGATTGATGTAGGCAACTGCCGTCTGGTTGTCCGAGCGCACCTGAACAGGCAGGCCCCGAAGGCGAGTAGTCAAGTGAGCCAGAACTAACCTGAGCGCCCACAGTTTCAAGACATTGATAGGTGTGAGGGCCTCCTGAGGACCCCACCTCCCCTGGAACCGCAGGGACTTCCAGAAACCCCCCCCCAACCTGACAGACTGGCATCCGTGGTGACCGTCTCCCAGGGAGGGGCAAGAAAGGATCTGCCCCCCAACAGGTTCCTTGAGTCCATCCACCACAAGAGGGACCTCCTGACCTGAGGGGAGAGCACACAGACCCCGTCCAGGAACGCTGGGTCCTTGTCCCATACTGACAATAGGTGAAGTTGCAGAGGCATCAAGTGGAACTGAGCATAAGGGACCGCTTCGAAGCATGCCACCATCAGGCCCACCAGCTGCATCCCCTGCCTGATGGAGGGGTGAGGACAAGATAGGAGGAACTGAGCCTGTGCAATCAGATTGTTCACCATCTGTTGAGGAAGGAAAAATACCATTTTGTGATTACTCACCTGTAAAATGGGTATTACAAGTATGTCTCACACCCTGCTTCGGAAGTATTCATTACACGTGGGTTATGTCCAGTAGAGGGTGAACTTCTGCAGAGATGACTAGAAAAAAAAGGAAGCCCCTCCCGGCCCATAAATACCTGGGACCTCCCACACATTCCCCAGTATAGTAAAGCAGTAAGGGGACCAGGAAGAGCAAATAAACTTTACCAATAAAAGGTGCACCATATAGAGGATCCAAGATACAACTCAGGGTGGGGCGAAGCGGGGTGTGAGACATACTTGTAATACCCATTTTACAGGTGAGTAATCACAAAATGGTATTATTCCAAGTATGTCTCACACCCTGCTTCGGAAGTATTCATTACACGTGGGACATCCAATAGCAGTGTCCAAAAAGGGTGGGGATCCCAAAAGGCAATAATGCACAAATGAAACCACTGCAGCTAGCAGAACTTTGCGGCCAAAAACAGCATCCGCCGAGGCCTGCACATCAACCGTATAAAACTTGGAAAACGGTATGAACAGAGGACCAAGTAGCAGCCTTACAAACTTGTTCAACAGAGGCCTGGGGCTGAAAAGCCCAGGAAGCCCCAACAGCACGAGTAGAATGAGCAGTGATCTGAAAAGTGGGATCCCTCCCCTTGGCAGTATAGGCCCCAACAAAGACCAGACATATCCATTTACTTATGGTAGACCTGACGGGCGCCAAACCCTTCTTGGGCCCAGAGGGCACCAGTAACAAGGTGTCCGTCTTACGAAAGGAAGAAGTAGCAACCAAATAGCACTTCACACAAACGAACAACATCCAAAGAGTGCAGGGCCCTCTCCTTGTCATTGCTAGGCTTAGGACACAAGGAAGGGAGAACCACATCCTGATTGAAAAGGAGGGCAGAGACCACTTTAGGTAGGAAATCTGGCTTAAAACGGAAGACCACCCTATCCTGATGTCTTTCAAAGCAAGGGGCCTGAATAGACAGAGCCGCCAACTCAGAAACACATCGAACAGAGGCAATAGCCACCAAAAAAGGCAACCTTTTGCATGAGAATGTAAAGTGCAACATCCTGCATCGGCTCAAAAGGAGGCCCCTGGAGAGCCGACAGAACCAAATTCAAGACCCAAACAGGCAACAAAGGCTTTCGAGGGGTCGCACATGAGTGACCCCCTGGAAAAAAGTCTTAACCAAAGAGTGGAGAGCAAAAGATCTTTGAAAGAAAACCACCAGGGCGGAGACCTGCCCTTTCGAGGTACTAAGCTGAAAAACCCAGGTCCAAACCGTGTCGAAGAAACTCCAAAATCCTGGAAACCGAAAACACCCTACAAGGCAAGGCCCTAGCCTCGCACCAATCAAAATAGGACCACCAAGTCCTCTGGTAGACGTTAGAGGAAAACTTCTTCCAAGCCCAACAAGTGTCTGGATCACGGCATCAGACAAACTTTCATCATTTAGAATGGAGGTTTCAGCAGCCACGCCGTCAACGCCAGGGTTTGTAAATTGGGGTAACAAAGCTGACCCTGAGTGACCAGATCCGGAAACAGGGGCAACCTGTACAGATTGACCGCCAGCCGCATGACATCTGCGAACCACACCTGCCTTGGCCTCTTTGGAGCCACCAGAATTGCTGGCACATCCTCTTGAACCAGCTTGCGCACTACCCTGCCTACCATGGAGAAGGGAGGAAACATGTACAGGAGACCCAGATCCCTCCAGGCAAGGGACATGGCATCCCCACCAGAGCCAGAGGATCCTGAGACAGAGACAAAAAAAAGCAGGGAGCTAGTGGTTGTGACGGGAGGCAAAGAGATCCATTCACAGACGGCCGGCGCGCGCGCACGCCTAGAGGGGCGCGAGGGAGGCGGCGAAGATAAGGTAAGGGGGTTTGGGGTGTTTGGGGGGGTTTCACCCCGCGGGACATCCCGATCTCGGATGTCCCGCGGGGAGGGAGGTGATCGGCCCGGGAATCTTATAGATTCCCGGGCCGATCACCCGTGGGTGTTGGTCCACTTTAAGTCCAGGATGGGCCTGACTGAACCATCTTTTTTGGGTACTGTGAATAGGTTCGAATAAAAGTCCTTGCCTTTTTCTCTTAAGGGGACCTGGCAGATGACCCCCAGCTCCAGGAGGCCCTGAGCCGACACAGGGTCCTGAGGAATCCGGGATCTGATGAATCTTGGAGGGGGGCAGGCAGCAGACTATCTTGTAACCGGAGGACACTACCTCCTGAATCCACCGTCTGAGACATGAAGCCTCCAGACTGAGGGCGCCCCATCATGCCTGAGGGGGCTTGGGGGACGATTTTGCTTTGGGACCCCAGGAGGGGCCAGGACGTCCACGTCCTCTGCCCCTACCCCAGAAATCTCCCCGGGTCCCAGGAAAGGAAACCCCCCCTCCCCTGTCTGGCTCCACGGTAAGGGGAGGAGAAGGAACCCTGACCCTGAAAGGGCCGAGATTGCCGCCTGCGCTGGGGTAACCTGCCACCCTTAGCAAAAAGGTCCAGGCGGTCCCCAAACAGACGCAGCCCTTTAAAGGGAAAACCAATGAGGGCCTTCTTGGCAGCGTTGTCAGCAGCCCATTGGCGCAGCCAAACCAAGCGGCGTATAGCCACCACAAGGGCAGATGTTCTGGCACACATTCTGATGGTGTCAACCATGGGAGAGAGGACAAAATTTACAAACACATCACAACTGGAAAGTGCATTGAACACCTCACAAGGCAAATCATCAGGGGCACTATCAAGTATATTTCTGATAAGGGTTCTAGTGGCCACAGCTGTGATGGCAGAGGCACAGACCGGGCGCAGCGCCGTCCCCGCACACGCAAAGGCGTGGGATGCCAGCTGGTCAATGCGCCGGTCCTCAGCATCCCGCAGGGTAGTAGATTCAGGGGAATGCATGACAGAAGTGTTAGATAGCTCTAGAACCGGGGCATCCACCTCGGGGGGGGGGGGGGGGATGACCAACACTTTACCACCTCAGCAGGAAAGGGATACCTCCTATCCCAACTTTTAGGAACCCCGGGAAGTTTACTGGGGCGCTCCCATTCCTTGAGCACAAGGTTATGGAAATGTGCCTGCTCGGGAAACGTGATTTTGCTGTATGGAAAAGCTCCCCCCTTTGCCTGGGAGCCGCAACAGGGAGAGAGATGGACAGAACCTCAAAATCTGGGTCAATAATCTATCAGTGTCATCCAGGGCCCAGGGTTCAGAGCCAGAATCGTCATGACCCCTTGGTCTCTCATCAGATGAGCCCGAGTCAAAAAAAGAGCTCCCCTTCATCAGACGGGGTATAGCCACAAAGATTCCAAAACTCCTCAGTTTCCATAGGGAAAATAGTGATATTAGGAGTTAAGTGCCGCTTTTTAGCAGGGGCCTTACGAGCCAAGGTATTAGCAATTAACTTCTCAACACTAGCCAGTCTAGAACTCAGTAGGAGTGAAGTTTAAGCTTGGGGGAGTAGGTGAAGTAAAACGAGGTGCAGCCACTGGCAGGCCAGATTGCAATGCAAGCACCTGCTCAGCACAGGGTACACAGACCCGCGCCTTGTCAGCGTTAGCATGAGGCTGCCCACACGCTACACACAGCCGGTCTTGTCCCGAAGGGACCCCGGTCACATTATCCTGGGATGCCTCCATATGGTGATTATAGCGGCACTATAGGCCGATAGGGATTAACGCTATACAGCAACTCCGGATGCCCCAATAACCCGTTAGTGAAGTGGGAGCATTACACAAGGCCTACAAGTTATATAACTAATTAAGGGCCGGGAGAAGCCAAAAGGGTTCGCCCAGCCTGAAAACATAAGAAGAAAAGACCATAAGCACACAGTAATAAAAGGAATAAAGCCGCCCGGGAGGGCACTTACGGACTGCGGTAGGTAGGGGTCCGTCGCGCATGGGCCAACCAAGCAGGTTAAAGATGGCGTCGGTATACCTCGAGTGGCGGGCCGGTATAGGCGATGACGCGGAGCGCGCCATAGACGGGCCCCCCCCCGAAGAGCGCGAAGCCAAGACGTGCCAAGCAGCCAATGACGGCGCACCAGCGCCTGAGGTAATGCCGCCGCCAGGCGTGGAACATAGTGTGACATAAGGGAGCGCAGCAGCAGAGGTTGCCAGCTCACTTGGTGGAGCTCGCCTCCTTAGACGAGCTTGCGTCAGCGCAGTTGATGTGGGCCCTGCTAAAAAGGTATGGCCGACGACAACTGTAGCTCGTGCTGATGGATCGGGGGAGGAAATCAAGAGGCTCTGGAGTTTTATAGACTCCAGGGCTGCTTTTGGTCCACTTTAACGAGATTTGGCTCCTTGGTCGAATGTTGCATTGTTATGAGAGACATAAAATTTCTCGTTCATTGCTTTAATGTGGGCATGTGGAAACTGGCTATATATAGGACTAATCGAAACCCTAAATGTGATCTTAATTACATTTGCTTTAATAACATTTGCCGAAAAATCTTTCACGCGCGAAGGCAATTCGTATGCTCATTCATGGCTCACGTATGTGATTGCTTTCACGATTTTTCGTATATCGCAGATCCTGTATATGTACCATTAGCTGTCAAATTGAGCTGCGACTGAGTGAGGCGAATAAAGAGTTGAGTGTACACAGTTACTGTAAATCTTTCCATCAAGCCAAGACAATGACCTCAAAACCCTAATCAAAGTCTAATGAATACAACCAAAAACCTAAGTTTTTCCTAACAGCAGAGGGATAATAGACAAGATAGATGTGCATTTCTGCCTGTACATAAATACAGTTTAAATTGCCAATGCTAGCGCAAGCTCCTCAAATTGTTGCACTTCTGTACAGTTATCTGTGAGTTCAGAGCCAAGTCACAGTGAGCTGCGAGGCTAAACATGTTCCAGGCTTGAGAATACAATGTTTATGTGAATTCTAAAATAAATAGCAGGAAAGGACCTACTATTTAGTAGTTCCTCGGGTGGATTGCGATACCCGAGTTCATCTAAATTGGTATCTAGATGTTGGGTACCGATAGGGAACAATTTTTTGGGGGGGTGTTTTTGGGGTTACAAAGATCTCCCGAAAAAGAATTCCAAAATATTTTTTTAAATAATTATGGCCCATTTTTACGAATTGCAGACGGAAATATGCTACACCAACCATTAGACAATAACCAATCCGCGATGGTCGAGTGAAGAACAAGAATTAGTTCACTGGTCAAGTGCCACAACGCTTTGGTTGACAAAAATATTGACACCTGGAAACAGAAACGGACCAAAAATAGGACGTAGAGAGCACAGCAAGGACGATCCCTCTAAGAATTAGAAGACACATTCTCTGTGTCCGATCGCAAATTGTCTGATCGCATACGAGTCATAAGCTTGTTCATTGATTTATCTGTTCAAGGAAATGGGCCAATAAAGCAAGCCAAGAGAATTAACCGAGAACCAAATTAGTCCATGGAGTACAAAGCTATTGCAAAAGTGTAAGTTTTGCCTAACACAGCAGAGGGATCAAGGACAAAATGGATGTGTATTTTCCCTGTAAAGAGGACCAGCATTCCTTGTAGTACAAATGAAAAATCACTTTTTTTTTTTTAAAGCAAAACAGGGGCTGGATGGAAGCAGCCATTCAGCGGCTGGATGGAAGCAGCCATTCAGCGGCTGGATGGAAGCAGCCATTCAGCGGCTGGATGGAAGCAGCCATTCAGCGGCTGGATGGAAGCAGCCATTCAGCGGCTGGATGGAAGCAGCCATTCAGCGGCTGGATGGAAGCAGCCATTCAGGGGCTGGATGGAAGCAGCCATTCAGGGGCTGGATGGAAGCAGCCATTCAGGGGCTGGATGGAAGCAGCCATTCAGGGGCTGGATGGAAGCAGCCATTCAGGGGCTGGATGGAAGCAGCCATTCAGGGGCTGGATGGAAGCAGCCATTCAGGGGCTGGATGGAAGCAGCCATTCAGGGGCTGGATGGAAGCAGCCATTCAGGGGCTGGATGGAAGCAGCCATTCAGGGGCTGGATGGAAGCAGCCATTCAGGGGCTGGATGGAAGCAGCCATTCAGGGGCTGGATGGAAGCAGCCATTCAGGGGCTGGATGGAAGCAGCCATTCAGGGGCTGGATGGAAGCAGCCATTCAGGGGCTGGATGGAAGCAGCCATTCAGGGGCTGGATGGAAGCAGCCATTCAGGGGCTGGATGGAAGCAGCCATTCAGGGGCTGGATGGAAGCAGCCATTCAGGGGCTGGATGGAAGCAGCCATTCAGGGGCTGGATGGAAGCAGCCATTCAGGGGCTGGATGGAAGCAGCCATTCAGGGGCTGGATGGAAGCAGCCATTCAGGGGCTGGATGAAAGCAGCCATTCAGGGGCTGGATGGAAGCAGCCATTCAGGGGCTGGATGAAAGCAGCCATTCAGGGGCTGGATGGAAGCAGCCATTCAGGGGCTGGATGGAAGCAGCCATTCAGGGGCTGGATGGAAGCAGCCATTCAGGGGCTGGATGGAAGCAGCCATTCAGGGGCTGAATGGAAGATATATGGTGGATGGGAGCAGCAATTCAGGGGCTGGATGGAAGATATATGGTGGATGGGAGCAGCAATTCAGGGGCTGAATGGAAGATATATGGTGGATGGTAGCAGCAATTCAGGGGTTGAATGGAAGATATATGGTGGATGGGAGCAGCAATTCAGGGGCTGGATGGACTATAGGAACACAGAGCCACGGGAGGGGCTGGAGATTAACAGCACAGGGGGCTGGAGATTAACTGGCTACACTAACCCAGGTCCCTGCAGTGAGCTGACATTCCCTATTTTGTCCCTGCAGTAAGCCTGCCATTTTAAATAGAATTTCTCAAGAGTGTCCTCTAGATAGATAGATAGATAGAAGATTGAAAAGCATATTACCTCGAGATCAGGGCAACAATCCAGCATCACACCCATCACATCTCAAGTCACTCTATGGCTAAAGCTCACCAGAGGAGCAGAAAAGAAGCCTAAACATACTACACGTGACAGCGACAGAAAGCCCTGGAGTCTCCAGCCACTGCCACTCCTGGAATGATGAGCTATGCTGGGACAAGGAACAAGAAAAATACAAAAATAACATTAGTCTCTAAATGTGTGACTTGCTCCAGGCAATAAAGTTTGTTATGTTTTGTAGAACAACCTGCCCTAAAGGAGCCCGAAGGTGATGGCGACTTCCTCAGTGTTGGGGGCACATACAGGAACAAGAGAGCGGTCACACAAGGGGCCCTGAAGTGTATTTAGTTTGCTTTAAACCAGACCTTCAGCCTGAATAAGAGCCTAGCTTATGTGTTTTCCCCACCCTGTATATACAGATTCCTAACATTAATAATCATCCTAACTGCATCTACTGCATGTTATGAGCCTTTAAACATCCAAGATGGCGCACAGGTCGGCGTCCCAAATCAGGATGCCCCTGTAAAGCTCACCTAGGTGAGTGACAAATGTGATATCACAAGAATAGGAGTGATCACCCTTTCATTTTTATACCCATATGGGCACTGGGGCGGGGGGGGGGGGGGAGGGCGCTAGATGAAACTGCAAAATAAATGAATAAAAAAATACATATTGAGCTATGAAAAGAGAGAGAGAAAAAAGGAGGATTTCTATTTTTTCTTACGTTACCCTTAAAGTGGACCAAAACCCACAGAGATCAGCCCAGGAATCGATAAAATTCCTGGGACGATTGATTCCCTCCCCGCCCGAGGGACACTCAGATTGGGGTTGCCCCGCTGTGTGAAACCCCCCAGGTCGCCCATAAACTCACCTTCCTTTTTGGTCCAACGACACATGCGCGAGCTGCGGTCGCATCCTTTCTATCCCTCTAGCAAGGCGCGTGCCCACGCCAGGCATTTGTGAATGGCTTGCTCCCTGTTATAAGGTGGCGGGGGATACACCAGCCAGTGCACTCAGATCCGCTCACCTTAGACGCGCTGACGTGAGCAGATCCGAGCGCACTGATTGAATGAGGGAAGGGGCGAGTTTTGTTTCGGCGACCTGGGGGGGGGGTCACACAGCGGGGTACAGACCAAAACCCAGGGTAGTCAAAATCATGGCTTTTGGCTCACTTTAAAGTAGAACAAAACCCACCAGCAGCTGCCACTGACTATCCAAAATAGGGATGGCCAGCTTCCAGGGTGCCTGTAAACACTTACCTTCCCCTATTCCAATGGCGGTTGCGCAGGCTCTAGGCCCATCAGAGACGCTTGCCAATTGTTTCCAATGAGGAACATGTGCATTCCCCATATCCCCGACAATGTGCACATGCTCCCGCCCCAGCCATTCAGATAGGCGCGCCACAGACCACAGGGAGCCTGGTGGGTGCAGCTGTGCTGCTGTGCATATAGCTGCTGTGCTGCTGTGCATACAGCGCTGACTGGACAAGAACCTGCGCTGTAAGGTGAGTGTTGGTTTAGGGCAGGGGTACTCAAGAACTTTTTGTAGAGGTCCACTCGTAGCAGTATGCCGCAAGCTGAAGGTCCGGAATCGGGGGTAAGTTAAAATCAGCGCACCAGGGGGCTATATATTCCACAAGCATAACTAAATAAAGGCTGCTTGTCCCCCTCCAGCATTATATCTATTTGACATTGGGGGGAAAACAAACAGCAACGTTTTTTGTTTGACCTGGTGCATTGATTTTAAATGAGCAGAGCTGAGAGGAGAGGGCTGGCTGCGGCAGAGCTGGGAAAAGAGAGATGGGATGGGGCAGAGCTGGGAAAAGAGAGATGGGATGGGGCAGAGCTGGGAGAAGAGAGATGGGATGGGACAGAGCTGGGAATAGAGAGATGGGATGGGACAGGGCTGGGAAAAGAGAGATGGGATGGGACAGAGCTGGGAATAGAGAGATGGGATGGGACAGGGCTGGGAATAGAAAGATGGGATGGGGCAGAGCTGGGAATAGAGAGATGGGATGGGACAGAGCTGGGAATAGAGAGATGGGATGGGACAGAGCTGGGAAAAGAGAGATGGGATGGGACAGAGCTGGGAAAAGAGAGATGGGATGGGACACGGCTGGGAATAGAGAGATGGGATGGGGCAGAGCTGGGAATAGAGAGATGGGATGAGGCAGAGCTGGGAGAAGAGAGATGGGATGGAACAGAGCTGGGAATAGAGAGATGGGATGGGACAGAGCTGGGAAAAAGAGAGATGGGATGGAACAGAGCTGGGAATAGAGAGATGGGATGGGACAGAGCTGGGAAAAAGAGAGATGGGATGGGACAGAGCTGGGAAAAGAGAGATGGGATGGGACAGAGCTGGGAATAGAGAGATGGGATGGGGCAGAGCTGGGAATAGAGAGATGGGATGGGACAGAGCTGGGAATAGAGAGATGGGATGGGGCAGAGCTGGGAATAGAGAGATGGGATGGGGCAGAGCTGGGAATAGAGAGATGGGATGGGGCAGAGCTGGGAAGAGAGAGATGGGATGGGACAGAGCTGGGAATAGAGAGATGGGATGGGGCAGAGCTGGGAAGAGAGAGATGGGATGGGACAGAGCTGGGAAAAGAGAGATGGGATGGGGCAGAGCTGGGAATAGAGAGATGGGATGGGGCAGAGCTGGGAAGAGAGAGATGGGATGGGACAGAGCTGGGAAAAGAGAGATGGGATGGGACAGAGCTGGAAATAGAGAGATGGGATGGGGCAGAGCTGGGAATAGAGAGATGGGATGGGGCAGAGCTGGGAAGAGAGAGATGGGATGGGACAGAGCTGGGAGAAGAGAGATGGGATGGGACAGAGCTGGGAATAGAGAGATGGGATGGGGCAGAGCTGGGAATAGAGAGATGGGATGGGACAGAGCTGGGAATAGAGAGATGGGATGGGGCAGAGCTGGGAATAGAGAGATGGGATGGGACAGAGCTGGGAATAGAGAGATGGGATGGGGCAGAGCTGGGAAGAGAGAGATGGGATGGGACAGAGCTGGGAAAAGAGAGATGGGATGGGACAGAGCTGGGAAAAGAGAGATGGGATGGGGCAGAGCTGGGAATAGAGAGATGGGATGGGACAGAGCTGGGAAAAGAGAGATGGGATAGGACAAAGCTGGGAGAAGAGAGATGGGATGGGACAGAGCTGGGAATAGAGAGATGGGATGGGGCAGAGCTGGGAAGAGAGAGATGGGATGGGGCAGAGCTGGGAAAAGAGAGATGGGATGGGACAGAGATGGGATGGGACAGAGCTGGGAATAGAGAGATGGGATGGGACAGAGCTGGGAATAGAGAGATGGGATGGGACAGAGCTGGGAATAGAGAGATGGGATGGGACAGAGCTGGGAAAAGAGAGATGGGATGGGACAGAGCTGGGAAAAGAGAGATGGGATGGGACAGAGCTGGGAATAGAGAGATGGGATGGGACAGGGCTGGGAATAGAAAGATGGGATGGGGCAGAGCTGGGAATAGAGAGATGGGATGGGACAGAGCTGGGAATAGAGAGATGGGATGGGACAGAGCTGGGAAGAGAGAGATGGGATGGGACAAAGCTGGGAAAAGAGAGATGGGATGGGACAGAGCTGGAAAAAGAGAGATGGGATGGGACAGAGCTGGGAAAAGAGAGATGGGATGGGACACGGCTGGGAATAGAGAGATGGGATGGAACAGAGCTGGGAATAGAGAGATGGGATGGGACAGAGCTGGGAAAAAGAGATGTGATGGGACAGAGCTGGGAAAAGAGAGATGGGATGGGACAGAGCTGGGAATAGAGAGATGGGATGGGGCAGAGCTGGGAATAGAGAGATGGGATGGGGCAGAGCTGGGAATAGAGAGATGGGATGGGGCAGAGCTGGGAATAGAGAGATGGGATGGGACAGAGCTGGGAATAGAGAGATGGGACAGAGCTGGGAATAGAGAGATGGGATGGGGCAGAGCTGGGAATAGAGAGATGGGATGGGACAGAGCTGGGAATAGAGAGATGGGATGGGACAGAGCTGGGAAAAAGAGAGATGTGATGGGACAGAGCTGGGAAAAAGAGAGATGTGATGGGGCAGAGCTGGGAATAGAGAGATGGGATGGGACAGAGCTGGGAATAGAGAGATGGGACAGAGCTGGGAATAGAGAGATGGGATGGGGCAGAGCTGGGAAAAAGAGAGATGTGATGGGACAGAGCTGGGAATAGAGAGATGGGATGGGACAGAGCTGGGAAAAGAGAGATGGGATGGGACATAGCTGGGAAAAGAGAGATGGGATAGGACAGAGCTGGGAAAAGAGAGATGGGATGGGACAGAGCTGGGAAAAGAGAGATGGGATGGGACAGAGCTGGGAAAAGAGAGATGGGATGGGACATAGCTGGGAAAAGAGAGAGAGGAATAGGATAGAGCTGGGAAAAGAGAGATGGGATGGGACAGAGCTGGGAAAAGAGAGATGGGATGGGACAGAGCTGGGAATAGAGAGATGGGATGGGACAGAGCTGGGAAAAGAGAGATGGGATGGGACATAGCTGGGAAAAGAGAGATGGGATAGGACAGAGCTGGGAAAAGAGAGATGGGATGGGACAGAGCTGGGAAAAGAGAGATGGGATGGGACATAGCTGGGAAAAGAGAGAGAGGAATAGGATAGAGCTGGGAAAAGAGAGATGGGATGGGACAGAGCTGGGAAAAGAGAGATGGGATGGGACAGAGCTGGGAATAGAGAGATGGGATGGGACAGAGCTGGGAATAGAGAGATGGGATGGGACAGAGCTGGGAATAGAGAGATGGGATGGGACAGAGCTGGGAATAGAGAGATGGGATGGGACAGAGCTGGGAATAGAGAGATGGGATGGGACAGAGCTGGGAATAGAGAGATGGGATGGGATGGGACAGAGCTGGGAATAGAGAGATGGGATGGGGCAGAACTGGGAAAAGAGAGATGGGATGGGACAGAGCTGGGAAAAGAGAGATGGGATGGGACAGAGCTGGGAATAGAGAGATGGGATGGGACAGAGCTGGGAATAGAGAGATGGGATAGGACAGAGCTGGGAATAGAGAGATGGGATGGGACAGAGCTGGGAAAAGAGAGATGGGATGGGGCAGAGCTGGGAAAAGAGAGATGGGATGGGACAGAGCTGGGAATAGAGAGATGGAATAGGACAGAGCTGGGAAAAGAGAGGTGGGATGGGACAGAGCTGGGAATAGAGAGATGAATGGGACAGAGCTGGGAATAGAGAGATGGGATAGGACAGAGCTGGGAATAGAGAGATGAATGGGACAGAGCTGGGAATAGAGAGATGGGATAGGACAGAGCTGGGAAAAGAGAGATGGGATAGGACAGAGCTGGGAAAAGAGAGATGGGATGGGACAGAGCTGGGAATAGAGAGATGGGATGGGACAGAGCTGGGAAAAGAGAGATGGGATGGGGCAGAGCTGGGAAAAGAGAGATGGGATGGGGCAGAGCTGGGAAAAGAGAGATGGGATGGGGCAGAGCTGGGAATAGAGAGATGGGATGGGACAGAGCTGGGAATAGAGAGATGGCATGGGACAGAGCTGGGAACAGAGAGATGGCATGGGACAGAGCTGGGAACAGAGAGATGGCATGGGACAGAGCTGGGAAAAGAGAGATGGGATGGGACAGAGCTGGGAATAGAGAGATGGGATGGGGCAGAGCTGGGAAAAGAGAGAGATGAATGGGACAGAGCTGGGAAAAGAGAGATGGGATAGGACAGAGCTGGGAATAGAGAGATGAATGGGACAGAGCTGGGAATAGAGAGATGGGATGGGACAGAGCTGGGAAAAGAGAGATGGGATAGGACAGAGCTGGGAGAAGAGAGATGGGATGGGACAGAGCTGGGAGAAGAGAGATGGGATGGGACAGAGCTGGGAATAGAGAGATGGGATAGGACAGAGCTGGGAAAAGAGAGATGGGATGGGACAGAGCTGGGAAAAGAGATGGGATGGGACAGAGCTGGGAAAAGAGAGATGGGATGGGACAGAGCTGGGAAAAGAGAGATGGGATAGGACAGAGCTGGGAATAGAGAGATGGGATAGGACAGAGCTGGGAAAAGAGAGATGGGATGGGACAGAGCTGGGAGAAAAGAGATGGGATGGGGCAGAGCTGGGAAAAGAGAGATGGGATGGGACAGAGCTGGGAGAAGAGAGATGGGATGGGACAGAGCTGGGAATAGAGAGATGGGATGGGACAGAGCTGGGAACAGAGAGATGGGATGGGACAGAGCTGGGAATAGAGAGAGATGAATGGGGCAGAGCTGGGAGAAGAGAGATGAATGGGACAGAGCTGGGAGAAGAGAGAGATGAATGGGACAGAGCTGGGAGAAGAGAGAGATGAATGGGACAGAGCTGGGAAAAGAGAGAGATGAATGGGACAGAGCTGGGAAAAGAGAGAGATGAATGGGACAGAGCTGAGAAAAGAGAGAGATGAATGGGACAGAGCTGGGAAAAGAGAGAGATGAATGGGACAGAGCTGAGAAAAGAGAGAGATGAATGGGACAGAGCTGAGAAAAGAGAGAGATGAATGGGACAGAGCTGGGAAAAGAGAGAGATGAAGGGGGCAGAGCTGGGAGAAGAGAGAGATGAATGGGACAGAGCTGGGAGAAGAGAGAGATGAATGGGACAGAGCTGGGAGAAGAGAGAGATGAATGGGACAGAGCTGGGAAAAGAGAGAGATGAATGGGACAGAGCTGGGAAAAGAGAGAGATGAATGGGACAGAGCTGGGAAAAGAGAGAGATGAATGGGACAGAGCTGGGAAAAGAGAGAGATGAAGGGGGCAGAGCTGGGAGAAGAGAGAGATGAATGGGACAGAGCTGGGAGAAGAGAGAGATGAATGGGACAGAGCTGGGAGAAGAGAGAGATGAATGGGACAGAGCTGGGAGAAGAGAGAGATGAATGGGACAGAGCTGGGAAAAGAGAGAGATGAATGGGACAGAGCTGGGAGAAGAGAGAGATGAATGGGACAGAGCTGAGAAAAGAGAGAGATGAATGGGACAGAGCTGGGAAAAGAGAGAGATGAAGGGGGCAGAGCTGGGAGAAGAGAGAGATGAATGGGACAGAGCTGGGAGAAGAGAGAGATGAATGGGACAGAGCTGGGAGAAGAGAGAGATGAATGGGACAGAGCTGGGAAAAGAGAGAGATGAATGGGACAGAGCTGGGAGAAGAGAGAGATGAATGGGACAGAGCTGGGAGAAGAGAGAGATGAATGGGACAGAGCTGGGAGAAGAGAGAGATGAATGGGACAGAGCTGGGAGAAGAGAGAGATGAATGGGACAGAGCTGGGAAAAGAGAGAGATGAATGGAACAGAGCTGGGAAAGGTGAGTTTTTCCAGGTGTTCACACAGCAGGGGCATCCCGATTCAGGATGCCCCAGGGAAAAGCTGCATTCAATGAGCGCCACTCAGCCTCCTGCGATCAAAGCAGGCAGCTGAGCCAGATGCTCCTCTTTAACTCACCCCGCCTGCTGTCTTTCCTCCTGGCTTGTCCCACCGGCCCCACCCCGTCTTTCCTCCCGCCCGCCAGCCCCACCATATGTCGTCCTGCTCGCCGGCCCCGCTTGCTGTCTTTCCTTCTGGCCACCGGCCCCGCCCGTCTTTCGTCCTGCACGGCGGCCCTGCCCGCTGTCTTTCCTTCTGGCCGCTGGCCCCACGGTCTTCCGCCACCCGCATCTGTCTCTGCTCCCGGCTGTGGGGTCCGGACACCTAGCAGCCGCGGTCTGAATACCCCTGGTTTAGGGGTTTCACACAGCAGGGGATGCCAAATCAGGATGCCCCAAAGGAAAAACCCCTGCTGAACGGAACTGGCCGCTCCCCCCGCGCAGGATGCAGGATCATAGGCCAGGGGAGACCGCGCACACACCGGGGCTTCCCAAATTGGAATTCTGCAGGGACAGAGAACCCTGCTTGTCCCTCTTTAAAATCATATATACCATGGCAGCATTCTCCATCCATGACCAGGCAGTGGCCTCTTATGGTTGGGGGGGGGGTAATAGAGGGCTATAGACTGTTGTCGGTCTCTAGTAGGAAGAATTTATATTCAGGCCACAAATTAAAGTGGACCAAAACCCAGCACGATATAGATTCCCGGACCGATCAATTCCCTCTCTTCCCGGGGCATCCAAAATCAGGATGGCCCGCTGTGTGAAACCCCCAAGGTCGTCCCGTTCACTTACCTTGCTTCCTGGTCCAACGGCGCATCCCCGCTATCCCTCTAGCAGGGCGCAAATGCCTGGCGCGGGAACGCTCCCTGTTAAAGGGAAGCGGGGGATGCGGTCGCCAGCGTGCTCGGAGCCACTAGCCTTAGACGCTGGCTTAGACGGCTTGCGCTGTAGGACCAGGAAGAGGCGAGAGGCGCTCGGCAAACTGGGGGGTTTCATACAGCGGGGCACCCCCCAATCAGGGTGACCCGGGGAAAGGGACCAAAACCCAGGATAGTCAAATCCTGAGTTTTGGTCCACTTTAAGTAAGTAAATTAAAATAAAGTTTTAGCCCCCCACTAGCAGCCAATGGCAGCGAGGACTCACCCGGCTCAGGACGATCAGCCTGAACTCATCTTTAGACTTGGAGCATGACAGGAACAGGTTAAGCAGGAACCTGAGCATTGAGGAGCGCTCCGAGCACCTTCACAAACTTGATGGGGGACAGGAAGCGGCGGCCGCCCGGACATCTTTCACGCTGGGGATCAGGAGACCATTCCGAGGAGGGAAGGTCAGATCCCGGAGGCTGGACGGGGACGGCAAGGTCGCCGGGAAATTCTAGTGCGAGCTACTTTCCCCAGGGAAAAAAAAAAAGTCACTTCCTGCTCCTGGAAAAGTTTCTTACTCACCTGTTATCAGAGCGACTTTGAGCCGCAATATAACCTGGCACCATAAAGCGCGTCATCGGCTCTGCTGTGGAATGCCGCTTAAAGGGGTGCTCCAGGCTCAAAACAGGTTGGACAGGAAGCGAGACGAGTTCTCTCCAAAGCAAACAAACAAATCAGGGAAGCCATTTTAAAGCGTAACAAAACCCTGGGATCAAAAAGACTCCAAGGCTGGTCACTGGCCATCACTGTGCAACGCAAAGTGGGATGCCCCGCTGTGTACACCCCCCTCTAGGTTGTTGCAAAACTCACTCTGGGCTGAGGCACGACCCCGCACTCAGCCATTCAGTTAGGCTGGGAACAGGAGTGCTCCTCAAAGTAAAGAGAAACTGGGAATGCAGCCGCTCTCTTTTGCCGAATTCTGTGTCTTGTGATTGGACAGGAACCCGCTCACGCGCCGTGTGCCCGGGGAGAGAGGTTTACATAGCGGGCCAACCCAAAATCAGATCAAAATCCCAGGTTTGGGATGCCCCAAGGGCACTTAATCTGCATTAATCCCTTGTACCCCAGCAAAATCAAGCACTGGCATTGGTAAGTTCCAGGTATCTGGCAGCCAATGACATTGCTCGATTTCACCAGGGTACAGAGGAGGCAAGATTTCACCAGCAATCACGATGCCCCCCTGCGCAAGGACAAAACCCATTTTTGGAAAAAAATGGGCGTTTCAGTTTAACTATTCAAGGGTGCAACATGATTGTCGGGCACCTTCCTTCTGCTGTGCGCACCTGTCACCAGTCATTCAGACATGCTGGGGCACCAGATAGAGGAGCGATGGATGAGGCCGCATTGTGGGATTGATTCCCGAGGTAATGCTGGGGTTTCAAAAGCTGTAACTCGGCCCTGAAGTCTTTCAGGCTCTGGGGCCAGATAAGTAGGGTTTTGGTCAGCTTTAAAGCGGTATAGAACCTTCCCAGGGGTATCCTGAATTGGTATAGCCTGCTATGTGAACTTCCACCCCACCCAGGTCATTGCAAAACTCACCTTTTCCCTGGCCCCCACATAAATGTAACCAATACTGGCTGCATCCCAGGCACCTCTGTGCTGAGACGCGCTCAATGGCAACAACGGCTGCAGAGCAACTGGAGACACCTTGAGCCTTCCACAAACCTCGGCAGTCGCAGGCCATGCGGTCACCTGGGGCACAAGGGGGAAAAACTGGTGAGTAATTGTGCCCTTTTTCTGGATTCCAATATATGTTTAAAGAGGAACATTGGCCTCTGGGGCCAGCACTGGAGTCTAAAAAGGATCCAGGGCTGGCTGATTCCCTCTATGTGAAGCATTGCATTTTGGGATGGATCACTGGCGAGTACGCTCATCAAGCTGGTGCACATTCATGGTACAGCTCTGTGAATGGCTGAGTGTGGCCCACAGCTAATAGTAAACAGGGGAGTGTGGTCTGTGGTACGCTTGGCTCTGTTCGCTTTGACATCAGAACGGATCTGATTGGCCGGTGGCTTGGAAGCATCGGATGGTAAGTAATTGTCGGCAGTCCACCAGCCAATCACGCGATGTCCCTCCCCCCAGCAATGCTGCCTTGTGACTGGCAACAGGGACGCACACAGAGGCAGGCTGGGGACTGAAGCAGACATGGGACCACAGGACACGTGGGATTGAGCCTGTGGGCGTGCAGGTAAGTAACATTATCCTGCATAGTGAGACCTCCCCACTTGGAGGCGGAAGCTAGAGGTCCGCTTTAATCAAAGAGCCTCAGATCCCCTTGTGTCGTATGTCGCCGAGCTGATGAAACTGACAGATAATAAATGAGAAAGCTGCAGCAGGCTTGGAGGTGAGTGACACGTGCGGGGGGGGGGGGGGTGGAAATCCGTTTTAATCAGATAGAGATCTCATGAAGGTGGCGAAACATACGCAGACAAGATTATCCCCCCTCCCCCCATTGCATTGAGACACTAAGACCCATTACTGACTCAGCGGACGACTCGGCAGCTCTCACAAGCGAGGAGGCAGCGGCGGGTGAGCGCCACACCTCAATGACAGCCGCCTCTATGTAGGTCATGCTGGGCATGCGCAAGGGAATGTGCAGGAATAGAAACCTTAAGCTAGAGGGCAGTGCACCCGCTGCAGGAAATGGCAACTAGGAGCCGATTACTCCACAGGTGCCGGCACTGGCTGCCAACGCCAGTCTGAGGTGCTTGTTTATACATAAAGAGAGAAAAAGAAAGTGCAAAAGAGAGAGAGAGAAAAAGAAAGTGAAAAAGAGAGACAAAGAAAAAGAAAGTGAAAAAGAGAGACAAAGAAAAAGAAAGTGAAAAAGAGAGACAAAGAAAAAGAAAGCGAAAAAGAGAGACAAAGAAAAAGAAAGTGAAAAAGAGAAAAAGAAAGTGAAAAAGAAAAAGAAAGTGAAAAAGAAAAAGAAAGTGAAAAAGAAAGTGAAAAAGAAAGTGAAAAAGAAAAAGAAAGAAGAAAAGCGTAAAAGAGAAAGAGAAAAAGTAATAAGAGAGAAAAAGAAAGAAAGAAAGAGCGTAAGAGAGAGAAAGATAAAGAGAAAAAGAAAGAGAGAGAGAAAAAAAAAAAGAAGGGGAAAAAAGGGCGAAAGAAAAAGCGAAAAATAAAGTGAAAGAGAGAGAAGAAAAAAAACACTCCCCACCAATCACTCTACAGAAACAGCCCCCAGCAATATTCTAGTTGCCCCATCTACTCCATTCAGACCCTTCTGGATCTTCCTCTGCTCGATAAGCCCATTCACTTCTGCTCCAAACACTGTCTAGTGGTGATGGTGGGGGTTTCACACAGTGGAGCATCAGTGAGTCCAGCTTTGGAGAGATAATCACCTTTTCCTGGCAGAGCATCATCCGATGTGGGACAGGGAAACACAAATGTGGCAGCTACACCTCCTCCTGCATCACACTGCAGTGCCAAGAGCTCTGTGAGGAAAAGGTGAGTCCCCTGATCTAGGGTTCACAGGTAGCGGGAGTAGGTGGGTAATGGACCCAACCCACACAGGCCCATCTAAACGCAGAACAAAACTTGGGATATTAACTATCCCAGGTTTTGTTCAGTGCCCCAGGGCTGCCCCCCGACTGCCGGCACAGACTCACCCGGTCCTATGGCATATGCACAGACTCTGCTGGTCCATGGCTCTGTTTACATGCAGGGCTTCGGGCAATTGGGAGTATGGGCGCAACTCCAGCCGCGTGCACGCTCCTGTCCCCAGCCTCTATGAATGATGCGCCAGCCTGAATTTGACATAGCTAAGGGTCCCAGGAAGCAGGTGAGTTTTGCAGCACCCCAAGGGATGGGGGGGGGGGGGTTTACACAATGGGGCATCCGGATCGGGGGTGGCCCTGGAGGAAGGTCAGCGGCCAGCTGGCTACCCCTGGGTTTCATTCCACTTTACGTCCAATCAGCACATTATGTCTTGAATACTAATGTGAGGCATAGAGCATGGAGCAGGGAGCGGGGGGGGGGAAGCCGCATCCCCAGTTTCCCTGCGGAGTGCGCCTGTGATAACTGATCCCACAGAGCATGTGCGGCCAGGCAGACAAGCAGCATGATACTTTCCCATTTAGCTTCTGCTAGCAGCTGATGAATGCTGGCAAGGTGAGTATCGAGGGATACACACAGCAGGGCATCCCAAATCCAGATGCCCCAAGGATAGGAAACCAGTAGGCCCAGTCAAGTGCACTTTTCCTCTTTAAAGAGGAACAACCATCAGCCAAAGTCTAGAAAAGTGTAGGGCCTCTTTTTGGGACACCCCCCAGATTGCTGTGCCTTTACCCTGATACCTTGGCACTTGTGGGTGCCACTGTGGCCTCCATTCAGCTTTCTATAGAGCTCATTAATATGCAAGCCATGGAATGCCAGGAGGAGATAAAGGTTAAGTGAAAATCCCAGGCTTTGGTCCTCCTTAAATAGTTAGCTTTCTCTAAAGTTAAAGCGGACGTTCACCCTGAAAAAGAGTCCATCTTATATGTTTCCCACACCCTGTACATACAGATTGCTCACATTAAAAATCATCCTACCTCTATCTACTGCATTTTCTGAGCCTTTAAACATCCAAGATGGTGGCCCATGGAGCATCAGGCAGCCTGCAAACAGGAAGTGTCTTCTGACTGTGTTGCTCTGCATTCTGGGATTGCTGACCTTTTCCTGACCCCAGCTCTGCTCTGTGCAAAGCACAGCTATACCCCCACCCTCTGCACTTTATCCCGCTCTCCTCTCCTCAGTATGTGATGCTACTGAGTCAAGATGGCGGCGCCCGTATCCTAGAGTCCTGAACAGAGTTGCAGCCCGGTGGGGGAAAGAATAATAAGTGACTAAAAACGTAAAATATATTAATTTTAGATGCTGGGGAATAGTTTAAGGGTTTGGGCTTTTCATTAAATCATGGTAAAGGTCCAGTTTAAGTCTTCAGCTTGGGGTGAGATTTCCAGAATCAGGACACCCCGGGGTATAAATGGGGGTGCAGCAGCTCTATCTTAGCTCAGCTCTTCCCTTTTTCACCTGTCTAATGTGTCACGCCAGCCTCTCATCATTCCAATCATGCAGATTCTTTCCCTAGAGCAGCTGCTGGGGGAACTACAAGCACCAGCATGACATGGCCTTGGATGGTGGGATCTGTCAGAGCATTCTCTCCTCACCTGGCTTTCCACAATAGATCTAAGCAGATGGCAGGGCATGCTGGGGCTTGTAGTTCCAGGGCCCAATAGTGAAACTGGAAAAAAAAGGGGAAGGTGATCCAGGATGAGGTCAGCCAGGGGAAAGGTGAGCCCACCTTTAAAAGTCAGGTCTGATTGAATTCTGCACCTGCCCCTGGAAGCCAGTGGCGATCCCTTTCTCTCCCAGCAGAGGATCGGGCTGGGGCCACTATGGGAGGATGGCAGCATTCCACAAGAGGGACACCGGCCAGGACCCGCCTGACATTCCTGCCAGTATGGAGTCATGAGCCCTAGTGGGAGCAGGTGGCCGCCGGCTTTATATTTAGCCGATCACATGGCGGCGGGGAGGGGGCGTCTCTGATCGGCAGATCACAGAGGAGGCACAGCGTGCCACCGTGTTAACCATCAGCCGCTTCCCCGGCACGCCGAGACGCCAAGCTCACACCGAATCAGAGAAGCGCCATTATTAAAGCAGACCTAAACATTCTGCCACACAGGGACACACCTTGTGCTATCAATGACCCCTGCTCTACAGAGAGACTGACCTTTTCGTAGCCGGGCTCCATCTGATGGGGGGACAGGAAACCAGGACCTTACCTGGCACAGCATTGCCAAAGAAGCTTAAAGGGAACCAAAACCCACAGTGATCGGCCCGGGAATCTGGGCCAATCGATTCCCTCCCCCGGGACACCCAAAATCGGGATGCCCTGCTGTGTAACCCCCCCCCCAGGTCGCCACATTAACTTACCTTCTTTCCAGGTCCAACGGCGCATGCGAAAGCTGCGCCCGCATCCCTGCTATGCCTCTAGCAGGGTGCATGCCTGCGCCAGGCATCTGTGAATGGCAGGCCCTGTTAGAGGGAAGCGGGGGATGCGGCCGTCAGCAGGCTCTGAGCCGCTCGCCTTAGACGACATGACGTCAGCGGATCCAAGCATGCTGATTGGATGAGCAGCCGCGCATGCGCCGTAGGACCGAGAGGAGGAGAGTTGGTTTTGGCGTCCTGGGGGGTTTCACACAGCAGGGGGACCAGAACCCAGGATAGTCAAAATCCTGGGTTTTGGTCCACTTTAAAAAGCAACACCACCAGGGATTCTCCTGATTTGGGATGCCCCGCTGTGTAATACACACAGCAAGTAAACAATCCCACAGAGCGGCAAGCACATGCTGCAGATGGAGGTATGCCAGGGATGTGGCTGTGGCCCATGCATGCACCAGCTATCTAAGTATTTAAAGCGGAACAAAACCCGGGAATTTGACTTTCCCAGAAGAAGGGAGAAGGATAAGAAGAAGGGCGAAGGAGAAGAAGAAGGGCGAAGGAGAAGAAGAAGGGCGAAGGAGAAGAAGAAGGGCGAAGGAGAAGAAGAAGGGCGAAGGAGAAGAAGAAGGGCGAAGGAGAAGAAGAAGGGCGAAGGAGAAGAAGAAGGGCGAAGGAGAAGAAGAAGGGCGAAGGAGAAGAAGAAGGGCGAAGGAGAAGAAGAAGGGCGAAGGAGAAGAAGAAGGGCGAAGGAGAAGAAGAAGGGCGAAGGAGAAGAAGAAGGGCGAAGGAGAAGGGCGAAGGAGAAGGGCGAAGGAGAAGGGCGAAGGAGAAGAGGTGAGCATTTCATAAATGTGGACCCTACCTGGAACAGGGCGGCAAGGGGGGGGGGGGGGGGGTAGGTCCGCTTTAAGCTGCCCGGTTAGCAGCCGCCCTGGTAGAGGTAAGTGGCTGCAGCATGGAGTGTGAGGGGTTGCCCACCAGCACAGGGTGGCATGGAGGGCGCGGAGTTTGCACCATCTTGGCTATTACTCTCTATTAGCCACTCACCATCTGATCACTGCGCAACTCCAGGAATTGGAGTTTGATCAACAGCAGCCAATAAAAAGAGGGGGGGGGGGGCATCAACTGTCTCATCCAATGGGGTTGCAGCCAGCAGTAGCGAAAGTGTCCCGACTCCCTCTGAAACAGCAGCACATACAGAATGACGCACTTGCACCATCGGAGTCGCCACTCCCCCACCATAGGACAGCATAGCAGAGAGCAGGAGGCTTCCACACCTCCAGGAAGAGGAAGGAGGGGGAGGAGACACAGACTGACAACAAACAAAGGTGACGCTGCCGATGGTGGCCAAACACATGCAAACGAGCCTTCCGATCCTTTCTTTCCTCAAATCCTCGCTCTCTTTGGATGTTCGATCATTAAGGCTTTGATTTGATCAGATAAAGAAAAACGATCATGTTGCATCACGTAATGCTACATTAAGCATGACTTCTCAGCATCGGAGTTTTGATCAAACATTTGATCAAACGATAACCCAGCAGGAAGTCGTATGGTGTGTATGGGAAACCAAGCAGCACTCGATTGTTTCAATCAATACGAATAAACCATCAGACAAAATCAAATGGATTGTGTCTGACCAGTCATGGTTCTATTAATAGATTACGGTCTGATCGAACATTTGGATCGTTTCAGGTAAATCTATTAATGGTTCTATAAACAGAGTTTGGTCTGCTTGATCATTTGGATTGCTCCAGATAAATCTATCAACGGTTCTATTGATAGATTATGGTCTGACTGAACATTTGGATTGTTCCAGATAAATCTATTAATGGTTCTCTTAAAAGATTACGGTCTTATTGATCATTTGGATTGCTCCAGATAAATCTATCAATGGTTCTATTCATAGATTATGGTCTGACTGAACATTTGGATTGCTCCAGATAAATCTATCAATGGTTCTATTGATAGATTATGGTCTGACTGAACATTTGGATTGTTTCAGGTAAATCTATTAATGGTTCTATAAATAGATTTTGGTCTTCTTGATCATTTGGATTGCTCCAGATAACTCTATCAGTGGTTCTATTAATAGACATCGGTCTGATCGAACATTTGAATTGTTTTAGATAAATCTATTAAGTGTTCTATTAATAGATATCGGTCTGATCGAACATTTGGATTGTTTCAGATAAACAAATGATTGAAAAGAACTCCAACGATCAATCAGACAGTGACAATGATACAATAGGATGGAGCCCCCAATGTCATCAGAGTCTGGTCCATGCAAGATGATTGGAGGACAAAAATAAAAAAAAGGGCCTGTCACCAACGCTGGATTTATTCACGAGGACCCCGATGGCATGCCACAGCTTCCATCCTGGGTAGCCAATGGGAGTCCTGCTCTGCAAGGAAGGGTCTTGCTAGAAAAATCAGGGGCCCCAAAGTTTGTAAGAGTGATCCTCAGGCCCAAAAGAAGTGTATCAGTCATTCCAGTCATATCAGAAGCCCCACCCACATTCCTGACCAAAGGGTCCCTGCCATGATCAAGATATCTCCCCAACGGCCAACTAAGGGTCATGACTAAGCCACAGACTATGATGGCGCTCTATAAATGAGCAATGTTATGGTATCTTCCCAACAGCAAGGAGTCCCTGTCATGACTCCGATATGTTCCCAACAGCAGGGAGTCCCTGTCATGACTCAGATATCTCCCCAACTACAGACTAAAATAGTCCCTGTCATGACAGAGGCTCTTGTTATCAGGAGTTGGGAATATATCTTAAGTCATGGCTGGGAATCTGAGATACAGTAACTCCCAAACTTCCAACTAAAACATCTGTCATGACCAAGATCTCCCCAACTGCAGAATAAAGTGTCCCTACCATACTAAGGTGTACAGGTCATGTCCTAGATAAAGGGGGCTCCCAATCTCTATAGTTACCGAGTAATAAGTGGCCCCTCCAGCAAAGGACACCTAAAGATAAAGGAGGCTCCTGCTCTATAGAGTTACTATGGTAATAAGTGGCCTCTCCAGCAAATGACACCATAAAGAGGACCTGTCATGTCCCAGAAAAAGTTGGGCCCTGCTCTATATAGTTACTAGGATAATAAGAGGCTGCTCCATCATATAACACAGTAAAGAGGGCCTGTCATTTCCTAGATAAAGGAGGCTCCTGCTCTATAAAGTTACTTCGGTAATAAGTGGCCGCTCCATTAAATAACATAGGAAAGAGGACCTGTCATTTCCTAGATAAAGGAGGCTCCTGTTCTATATAGTTACTAGGATAATAAGAGGCTGCTCCATTAAATAACATAGTAAAGAGGACCTGTCGTTTCCTAGATAAAGGAGGCTCCTGCTCTATATAGTTACTAGGATAATAAGGGGCCGCTCCATTAAATAACATCGTAAAGAGGACCTGTCATTTTCTAGATAAAGGAGGCTCCTGCTCTATATAGTTACTAGAATAATAAGAGGGCCTGTCATTTCCTAGATAAAGGTGGCTCCTGCTCTATATAGTTACTAGGATAATAAGTGGCCGCTCCATCAAATACCATAGGAAAGAGGACCTGTCATTTCCTAGATAAAGGAGGCTCCTGCTCTATATAGTTACTAAATTAATAAGAGACTGCTCCATTAAATAACATAGTAAAGAGGACCTGTCATTTCCTAGATAAAGGAGGCTCCTGCTCTATATAGTTACTAGGATAATAAGTGGCCTCTACAGCAAATGACACCATAAAGAGGACCTGTCATGTCCCAGATAAAGGTGGCTCCTGCTCTATATAGTTACTAGGATAATAAGAGGCCACTCCATTAAATAACATAGTAAAGAGGACCTGTCATTTCCTAGATAAAGGTGGCTCCTGCTCTATATAGTTACTAGGATAATAAGAGGCCGCTCCATTAAATAACATAGTAAAGAGGACCTGTCATTTCCTAGATAAAGGAGGCTCCTGCTCTATATAGTTACTAGGAAAATAAGAGGCCGCTCCATTAAATAACATAGTAAAGAGGACCTGTCATTTCCTAGATAAAGGAGGCTCCTGCTCTATATAGTTACTAGGATAATAAGAGGCCGCTCCATTAAATAACATAGTAAAGAGGACCTGTCATTTCCTGGATAAAGGAGGCTCCTGCTCTATATAGTTACTAGGATAATAAGAGGCCGCTCCATTAAATAACATAGTAAAGAGGACCTGTCATTTCCTAGATAAAGGAGGCTCCTGCTCTATATAGTTACTAGGATAATAAGAGGCCGCTCCATTAAATAACATAGTAAAGAGGACCTGTCATTTCCTGGATAAAGGAGGCTCCTGCTCTATATAGTTACTAGGATAATAAGAGGCCGCTCCATTAAATAACATAGTAAAGAGGACCTGTCATTTCCTAGATAAAGGAGGCTCCTGCTCTATATAGTTACTAGGATAATAAGAGGCCGCTCCATTAAATAACATAGTAAAGAGGACCTTTCATTTCCTGGATAAAGGAGGCTCCTGCTCTATATAGTTACTAGAATAAGATGCCACTCCATTAAATAACATAGTAAAGAGGACCTGTCATTTCCTAGATAAAGGTGGCTCCTGCTCTATATAGTTACTAGGATAATAAGAGGCTGCTCCATTAAATAACATAGTAAAGAGCACCTGCCATGGCATACAAAGTAAGGCTGCTGCTCTATATAGTTACTAGGATAATAGGAGGCTGCTCCATTAAATAACATAGTAAAGAGGAACTGTCATTTCCTAGATAAAGGTGGCTCCTTCTCTATATAGCTACTAGGATAAGAGGCTGCTCCATTAAAAAACATAGTAAAGAGGACCTGTCATTTCCTAGATAAAAGGTGGCTCCTGCTCTATATAGTTACTAGGATAATCAGAGGCTACTCCATTAAATAACAGTGAAGAGCACCTGTCATGGCATACAAAGTAAGGCTGCTGCTGGCCCCTACTGATCCTCCACATGAAACAGGAGCCCCCGCAAGGCACTGTGGGTAAGCAGTATGACAGGTGAGGTGCAGTTAGGAGGGTCCCCCTCACACAATGAATGCTATGGAGAGACTTCCCTGTGACGGATGATCAGGGCCCCAGTGACGGGGATCAGGGCCAGCCTGCTGACCCAGGCCACAACAAAGATGGCGCCAAGCGAAGTCAGGCTCCCCTTACCTCTCGGGGGACGGGCTGGCCGTCCTCTCCGGGCAACATTCTCCGGGCGGCGTCAGACGGGGAACATGCTTAACGGAGACTCGGCCAGTAGCAGACGCAATCTATGGAGAAATGGCCGCCGGAAGCCTCGCGAGAGCAGCGCTGAGGTCACTTCCCCGCCTGGGAGCTCCCGTCTCCTTGGCGACGTGAAGCTGGGAGGACCAAGATGGCGGTCTGCGCTGCAATATGGTGGCCATATTGGTACTCCGACTACGTCCCCCGATTTTCAACCTACGACTCCCCCGTGCGGTTGGGAGAAGAGGGGCAACCTTGCTGTAACCATAAAATAATTTAGGGCGTTATTTCATGAAGGGATAGCGTCTGGTAGTGCCTTGTAAACGAAAGGTAGCGTCAGGCGGCACGCAATTTTTTGATGAATATGTTGTGAGTTGGTCGCACTAACCAGTCGCTACCATTCGCTCCCATACAGCTCTGTACTGGTCATATAGCGACTCCCCACAATGTATTCTTCAATGCTGCACAGCGACTGAGGCGCTCTGAACTAGTGAACCACGGCCGAGCACAGGGACTACTAGTGGGCGCTCTGAAATGCCTGCTACAGACGCTCATCTGTCGCTTCCTGCCGCTAGTAATGAATCAGCTTGCCCGACATAACGACGTTACAGCCCTGCATATGTGGGGGGGGGGGGGCTTTATGAAGGAGGGAAGAGCATGTTTTATAGATTGCAAGTGTAGTAGGAAAAACCATGCCCACATCACTTTATTCATTAAAGTGGACCAAAACCCAGGATTTTGACTATCCTGGGTTCTGGTCCTTTCCCCCGGAAAGCCCAGATTGCCGAGCGCAACTCACCTCTTCCCGGTCCTACGGCAGATGCGCAGCCACTCATCCAATCAGCGCGCTCGGAGACTTTGACGTCACGTCATCTAAGCCTTCGTCTAAAGGCAGTGGCTCAGAGCTCGCTGACAGCCGCATCCCCTACTTCCCTCTAACAGGGAGTGTGCCTGCTCCGGCCATTCACAAATGCTTGGCATGGGCACGTGCCCTGCTAGAGGGATTGTAGGGATGCGGCGCATGTGTTGTTGGACCGGGAAGCAAGGTAAGTGAATGGGGCAACCATGGGCGTTTCACACAGCGGGGGAGGGAATCGATGGGCCTGTGTCCACCGCCAAAGATACGCCATGCGGCACCATTGAGATGACACCTCAGTGGTGCCTGACGGAGCTTTACGCAGTAAGTCAAGGTAAAAAATCCCAAAGTAGCGGGAAAATCATTGAAGTGATGGGAACAGCAAGCCCAGGAGATACTACTTCATGGTGCGGGGGCAGGGCCGGTGCCAGCACAGGGCAAACCTGGGCAATTGCCAGGGCCCCTGGCATCTTCAGGGGCCCACTCAGGTTCACACTTGGTCATGGTATTATTTTACAGTGGACCTGAACCACCGAATGCCGGGTGCTGTGTGCAGACCTGCTCATGGCTGACCTCAGCAACAGCGGATGATCAGCAACAATGGAGAAGGTGGCCTGGTGGGATGGAGGGCAACTGATGGAAGCTCTGAAGGTGGCGAGGTGACATCATGTGACTCACTAATTTGGGGCCCACTAAGATGGTCTTGCTCAAGGGCCCCCACAAACCTGGAGCCGGACAGGGGCTGATCAGCAACAATAGAGAAGATGGCATGGAATGGAGGGCAACTGATGGAAGCTCTGAAGGTGGCGAGGTGACATCATGTGACTCACTACTTTGGGGCCCACTAAGACTGTCTTGCCCAAGGGCCCCCACAAACCTGGAGCCGGACAGGGGCTGATCAGCAACAATGGAGAAGGTGGCATGGAATAGAGGGCAACTGATGGAAGCTCTGAAGGTGGCGAGAACCAGGTGACATCTGACAAGGACTGGAGGGCAATCAGCAGCAGGAGATGACCCATTTGTGGCAGCAGAGCTGAAAGGTGACATCACTACTTTGGGGCCCACTAAGACTGTCTTGCCCAAGGGTCCCCACAAACCTGGAGCCGGACCTGTGCGGGGGTCTACGTCTGAGAAGGGCCCTATTGGAAAGAACCCAGCTGACGTGAGCGGATCCGAGATTGACTTTCCTGGGTTTTGTCCTTTGCCCCTGGGGCATCCCGAAGCAGGGTGTCCTGCTGTGTGTAACCCCCAGGAAGCCAGAAAAAAACTCACCTTTCCATGCTCCAACGGTGCATGCACAGGCTCTAGGGTATGACTATGGCCCTAATTTATGAAGGAATAACGACAGGTAGCGACTGGTGAGCGGCCGGTAATGACGGGCCCCGCCACGAGAACGCCGGCTCCCCACCACAATCACACATTTATCAAGCCGATCCTGCTTAGCGACTGAGATAGCGCCATATAGCGACTCATTCATCATTATTGCAGCCCACAGCGCCAGCATCCGACCTTGAACAGCGACAGGTATGACCTCTCGCTACCTGGCGCTCTCCAATGCATTTCAATGGAACAATCTTTAAATATTCATAATTAATTGTTATTAATGTTTTTTTTTTTTTTTTTTTTTAAATGTGAAAAATTCTGTGACCACTTCTGCCATGTTAGTTAATCTTTTTAAGGTAAAAAAAAAAAAATAATAATTTGTGCAGAATTGATATTACAGGTCTGATATTATTTTATTCATATTACTAAATTCTTTCAAAATTTATTTTTTTTTGGTTTCCAAAAATATGGTGGTTTGGGGGTTAAAAAACTACTTTTAACACATCGCCGCCAGCGCTCTGGGGTTTAAACATGCATTTCACAGCGCGAGAATTTTTTGAGCGTGATTTTTTGATGAATGTGGTGGGAGCCGTTCGCTATGGCCATTCGCTGTCATGCGCACCCATACAGCGCGGAACCTGTCAAATAGCGACTCGTCACCCCGTATTCAACATTACTGCACACCGACTCAGTCGCTATCAACAACCGAACAATGGCCAAGCACAGCGACTACTAGCGGGCGCTGTGAAAATACTGCTACAGTCGCTCAACTGTCGCTACCTGCCGCTATTAATGAATCGGCCTCCCTGTCATTCAGCAGACGGCTCTCATTTACTAGAAGGCCCCCCCCCCCACATCCCCAGCCGTTTGCCCCCCACCCCAGAATATCTGAATGGCCTATCTACATGATGACGGGGATGCGGCAATGTGCACTCCAATGCTCCTGCAGAATGACGTAGTCATAGCGGGTGACTCTCATTGGACGAGAGCCCACACATGCCATTTGAGCAGAAAAAGGTACTGTTTTCATGGGTGTCCTGGGGGGGGGGGTTCACACAGCGATTCGGGATGCCCTGGGAAAAAAGCCGGGAAAAACGGTCAGGCTCCAGGTCTGCCGCTGCTGGATTTTGTTCTGCCTTAAGTACCAGGGGAGTGGTGAGCTAGGCTGGGAGCGCTGTCCCCTGACATTGAACTGATTCTGAGCTGTTAGCTGGTGTGACCAGTGGGGATGTTGAACCCAAATAAGTGGCTGTTGTTCCTGAAGTGGAGAAGCTCCCCCTTAGTACTGTTTACCCTGTGTGCTCCCTGTCTGGTCCATTGTGAGTTAGGTTCCATCTCAAAATGGGGCAATGAACTACCCGGGAATAACTGTGATATTGCTTATTAAAAGCTTTGTGGAAGGTACAGCCCTGATCTGTCAATGTGCCACCTGTTGATGTTGCATTACAAAATACAGTTAACCATGATCACTACTGTTTAACCCCTATTATTTGGATGCCTCCTGCTCCCCCCCACCCCTTACAATAATGAATATTAATTATATATTTATTTTAATTATAATAATAATAGGCTCTTCCGTCTCTATATATCCCCTTATAACCTAATAGATTATACACTCTTCCTCCTTTTGTATCCTCCCTTATACCTTAATAGATTGTAAGCTCTTCTCCTTCTGTATCCTCCCTTATACCTTAATAGATTGTAAGCTCTTCTCCTTCTGTATCCTCCCTTATAACCTAATAGATTATAAACTCTTCCTCCTTTTGTATCCTCCCTTATACCCTAATAGATTGTAAGCTCTTCTCCTTCTGTATCCTCCCTTATATCCAAATAGATTGTAAGCTCTTCTCCTTCTGTATCCTCCCTTATACCCCAATAGATTGTAAGCTCGGCTCCTTCTGTATCCTCCCTTATACCCTAATAGATTGTAAGCTCTTCTCCTTCTGTATCCTCCCTTATACCCTAATAGATTGTAAGCTCTTCTCCTTCTGTATCCTCCCTTATATCCAAATAGATTGTAAGCTCTTCTCCTTCTGTATCCTCCCTTATACCCCAATAGATTGTAAGCTCGTCTCCTTCTGTATCCTCCCTTATACCCTAATAGATTGTAAGCTCTTCTCCTTCTGTATCCTCCCTTATACCCCAATAGATTGTAAGCTCTTCTCCTTCTGTATCCTCCCTTATACCCTAATAGATTGTAAGCTCTTCTCCTCCTGTATCCTCCCTTATACCCTAATAGATTGTAAGCTCTTCTCCTTCTGTATCCTCCCTTATACCCCAATAGATTGTAAGCTCGTCTCCTTCTGTATCCTCCCTTATACCCTAATAGAGTGTAAGCTCTTCTCCTTCTGTATCCTCCCTTATACCCTAATAGATTGTAAGCTCTTCTCCTTCTGTATCCTCCCTTATACCCCAATAGATTGTAAGCTCTTCTCCTTCTGTATCCTCCCTTATACCCCAATAGATTGTAAGCTCGTCTCCTTCTGTATCCTCCCTTATACCCTAATAGAGTGTAAGCTCTTCTCCTTCTGTATCCTCCCTTATATCCTAATAGATTGTAAGCTCTTCTCCTTCTGTATCCCCCCTTATATCCAAATAGAGTGTAAGCTCTTCTCCTTCTGTATCCTCCCTTATACCCTAATAGAGTGTAAGCTCTTCTCCTTCTGTATCCCCCCTTATACCCTAATAGATTGTAAGCTCTTCTCCTTCTGTATCCTCCCTTATATCCTAATAGATTGTAAGCTCTTCTCCTTCTGTATCCTCCCTTATATCCAAATAGAGTGTAAGCTCTTCTCCTTCTGTATCCTCCCTTATATCCTAATAGATTGTAAGCTCTTCTCCTTCTGTATCCTCCCTTATATCCAAATAGATTGTAAGCTCTTCTCCTTCTGTATCCCCCCTTATATCCAAATAGAGTGTAAGCTCTTCTCCTTCTGTATCCTCCCTTATACCCTAATAGAGTGTAAGCTCTTCTCCTTCTGTATCCCCCCTTATATCCAAATAGAGTGTAAGCTCTTCTCCTTCTGTATCCCCCCTTATACCCTAATAGACTGTAAGCTCTTCTCCTTCTGTATCCTCCCTTATATCCTAATAGATTGTAAGCTCTTCTCCTTCTGTATCCTCCCTTATATCCAAATAGATTGTAAGCTCTTCTCCTTCTGTATCCTCCCTTATACCCTAATAGATTGTAAGCTCTTCTCCTTCTGTATCCCCCCTTATACCCTAATAGATTGTAAGCTCTTCTCCTTCTGTATCTTCCCTTATATCCAAATAGAGTGTAAGCTCTTCTCCTTCTGTATCCTCCCTTATACCCTAATAGAGTATAAGCTCTTCTCGTTCTGTATCCTCCCTTATATCCTAATAGATTGTAAGCTCTTCTCCTTCTGTATCCTCCCTTATATCCAAATAGAGTGTAAGCTCTTCTCCTTCTGTATCCTCCCTTATATCCTAATAGAGTGTAAGCTCTTCTCCTTCTATATCCTCCCTTATACCCTAATAGATTGTAAGCTCTTCTCCTTCTATATCATCCCTTATACCCTAATAGATTGTAAGCTCTTCTCCTTCTGTATCCTCCCTTATACCCTAATAGAGTGTAAGCTCTTCTCCTTCTGTATCCTCCCTTATACCCTAATAGATTGTAAGCTCTTCTTCTTCTGTAACCTCCCTTATACCCTAATAGATTGTAAGCTCTTCTCCTTCTGTATCCTTCCTTATATCCTAATAGATTGTAAGCTCTTCTCCTTCTGTATCCTCCCTTATAACCTAATAGATTGTAAGCTCCTCTCCTTCTGTATCCCCCCTTATACCCTAATAGATTGTAAGATCTTTTCCTTCTGTATCCTTCCTCGTACCCTAATAGATTGTAAGCTCTTCTCCTTCTATATCCTCCCTTATATCCTAATAGATTGTAAGCTCTTCCCCTTCTGTATCCTCCCTTATACCCTAATAGGCTGTAAGCTCTTCTCCTTCGGTATCCTCCCTTATACCCTAATAGATTGTAAGCTCTTCTCCTTCTGTATCCTCCCTTATACCCTAATAGATTGTAAGCTCTTCTTCCTTCTGTATCCTCCCTTATACCATAATAGATTGTAAGCTCTTCCCCTTCTGTGTCCTCCCTTATACCCTAATAGATTGTAAGATCTTTTCCTTCTGTATCCTCCTTAGACCCCAATAGATTGTAAGCTCTTCTTCCTTCTGTATCCTCCCTTATACCATAATAGATTGTAAGCTCTTCCCCTTCTGTGTCCTCCCTTATACCCTAATAGATTGTAAACTCTTCTCCTTCTGTATCCTCCCTTATACCCTAATAGATTGTAAGCTCCTCTCCCTCTGTATCCTCCCTTATACCATAATAGATTGTAAGCTCTTCCCCTTCTGTGTCCTCCCTTATACCCTAATAGGCTGTAAGCTCTTCTCCTTCGGTATCCTCCCTTATACCCTAATAGATTGTAAGCTCTTCTCCTTCTGTATCCTCCCTTATACCCTAATAGATTGTAAGATCTTTTCCTTCTGTATCCTCCCTTATACCCTAATAGATTGCAAGCTCTTCTCCTTCTGTATCCTCCCTTATACCCTAATAGATTGTAAGCTCCTCTCCCTCTGTATCCTCCCTTATACCATAATAGATTGTAAGCTCTTCCCCTTCTGTGTCCTCCCTTATACCCTAATAGGCTGTAAGCTCTTCTCCTTCGGTATCCTCCCTTATACCCTAATAGAGTGTAAGCTCTTCTCCTTCTGTATCCCCCCTTATACCCTAATAGATTGTAAGCTCTTCCCCTACTGTATCCTCCCTTATACCCTAATAGGCTGTAAGCTCTTCTCCTTCGGTATCCTCCCTTATACCCTAATAGATTGTAAGCTCTTCTCCTTCTGTATCCTCCCTTATACCCTAATAGATTGTAAACTCTTCTTCCTTCTGTATCCTCCCTTATACACTAATAGATTGTAAGCTCTTCTCCTTCTGTATCCTCCCTTATATCCTAATAGATTGTAAGCTCTTCTCCTTCTGTATCCTCCCTTATACCCTAATAGATTGTAAGCTCTTCTCCTTCTGTATCCTCCCTTATACCCTAATAGATTGTAAACTCTTCTTCCTTCTGTATCCCCCCTTATACCCTAATAGATTGTAAGCTCTTCTCCTTCTGTATCCTCCCTTATATCCTAATAGATTGTAAGCTCTTCTCCTTCTGTATCCTCCCTTATATCCAAATAGAGTGTAAGCTCTTCTCCTTCTGTATCCTCCCTTATACCCTAATAGATTGTAAGCTCTTCTTCTTCTGTATCCTCCCTTATACCCTAATAGATTGTAAGCTCTTCTCCTTCTGTATCCTTCCTTATATCCTGATAGATTATAAACTCTTCCTCCTTCTGTATCCTCCCTTATACCCTAATAGATTGTAAACTCTTCTTCCTTCTGTATCCTCCCTTATACCCTAATAGATTGTAAGATCTTTTCCTTCTGTATCCTGCCTTATACCCTAATAGATTGTAAGCTCTTCTCCTTCTATATCCTTCCTCATACCCTAATAGATTGTAAGCTCTTCTCCTTCTATATCCTTCCTTATACCCTAATAGATTGTAAGCTCTTCTCCTTCTGTATCCTCCCTTATATCCTAATAGAGTGTAAGCTCTTCTCCTTCGGTATCCCCCCTTATACCCTAATAGATTGTAAGATCTTTTCCTTCTGTATCCTTCCTCGTACCCTAATAGATTGTAAGCTCTTCTCCTTCTATATCCTTCCTTATACCCTAATAGATTGTAAGCTCTTCTCCTTCTGTATCCTCCCTTATATCCTAATAGATTGTAAGCTTTTCTTCCTTCTGTATCCTCCCTTATACCCTAATAGATTGTAAGCTCTTCTCCTTCTGGATCCTCCTTTATACCCTAATAGATTGTAAACTCTTCTCCTTCTGTATCCTCCCTTATACCCTAATAGATTGTAAGCTCTTCTCCTTCTGTATCCTTCCTTATACCCTAATAGATTGTAAGCTCTTCTTCCTTCTGTATCCTCCCTTATACCATAATAGATTGTAAGCTCTTCCCCTTCTGTGTCCTCCCTTATACCCTAATAGATTGTAAGCTCTTCCTCCTTCTGTATCCTCCCTTATACCCTAATAGATTGTAAGATCTTTTCCTTCTGTATCCTCCCTTATACCCTAATAGATTGCAAGCTCTTCTCCTTCTGTATCCTCCCTTATACCCTAATAGATTGTAAACTCTTCTCCTTCTGTATCCTCCCTTATACCCTAATAGATTGTAAGCTCCTCTCCCTCTGTATCCTCCCTTATACCCTAATAGATCGTTAAGGTGGGAGGAGGTGTGTGAGTGAGCTCTGCAGGTGCTGTGAATGTCTGGCTCTAGCCCAGGGCCTGGCTGCCTTGGGTGGGGTCGCTCCCCAGGTGAGCTCCAGGCTTCTGGGTCTGAATCTGGAGTCCATGTTAGAGACCCTCTGGCTACTGAATATGCTGCTGACCGGCTGGCCGCGGTGGATTACAATGAAGGTGGAAGAGTCTTTATGGAAGAAAGTTACAGTAAAGTAAGTGAAGCTGGAATGGAAGTGGTGGATAATAATGATGGGCCGTGTAGCAGTGTCTGTGTGCAGCATGTAATGGAGGGAGGGCGGCAGCCCCAGCAAAGTGACTGTGCTGATCCAGGCAGGGAGATCCAACAACCTGTTGTGATAGACACTCAGCAGCCAGCTCAGGCCGGCAGTGGGAAGCAGCACAAGCTGAGGAGGACATCTTTGGAAAGACTGACAATGCAGGAAAACCTGCAGCAGAATGTGTGTGTGAGCCGAGAGTCCCGAGCCCTGCGATCCAAGACCCAGCCGGCCACCGGTGACCCCATAACTGGGGGGAAATCTGCTAAATCTGCCACTGGACATAAATCTGGCAAGTTATCAGACAATGCAAATGCTGAGTTGGGGGCAAATGGCCACAAGTCTCCCAGGACTGAGGCAGCAGAGACATTCAAAGACCCAGCAGAAAAGCCAAGGCGCAAGGCAAGTCTTAAAGAGACAGAGCGCGCACCAGAACTGCAGCTTGCAGACAAAATTCCAGATTTAGTCAATAAAATGAACAGCTTAAGAGCATCCAGGACACAACTGCAAAGACAAATAGATCATGCAAATAAACAAAAAGCAGCAAACCCCAATAGCGCAACCGCCTATGATGTGCTGATAGAGACTTTACGCACACAGCTTGCTGAAATTGTTAGTGACATTGAGACACTTGAGAAACAAATGGGGCCCATGGCAGAGAGATACAAGAACCTGGATCGGTTTGAGGAGTCTCAGAAGCTCCTAAAACACAGACAGATACCTGAACCCAGCTCAGTTCCCCCCTCACCATCAGAGCAGGAGACATCCTCACAGGAGCTGCTGTACAGGACCCCAGTGCTGCAAGATTCTGCCCCTTTTCGTGATACCAGCCAAGTAAGCCAACCACCCCCAGGGGGCAGCAGTGAGCAATCCCTGAAAGGTTCCAGCAATGGACTCTGTGTATCACAAGGCGCCCTCCCCCAGCCTGAGAATGGATGTGATGCAGCCAGTGACACTATGGAAGTTGGAGAGACCCCCCAAATTGCAACCCTGGGGTCACATCCGGGACATAGTGACACCTCTGAACTGTCCCCCAATCGAGGAAACAAGCAAGCAAGTCCCAATGCATTGCAATCTGTTTGGGACAATGAACAGCCTGCGGTTTCTGATAGTAATGGGACTGAATCGTCTGCATGCACTAATAATGTTTTTCCTCCCACAGGTGACCGACCACAGGTATCGGGTCCCCCTCAATCCAGACCCCGCAGTGATATTACTGGCAATGCGTCTGGCCACGCTCCTCCTCAGAATGCCTGGAGCCTTGGTGCCCCATCTTTTAGCCCCGGCTTACATTACACCGGTCAGGCATTTAAGAGGAGGAACGTGGTAAGATTTAAGAATAAGGGGGCAAAGGAAGATCTGCCAGACAGGAGACATGTTATCCGGGAGCTCTTGTGTAACCAGATGGGGTTCACACCCGCAGATATACTGGCCGTCATAAACCTCCCGGACAGGCAGGGCTACGATATAAGCTTCAAGCTCATGGCCAGCTTGGACAGGTTCTGGGCAAGTGTGACAAAGTTTAGGGGTACTGAGGGATGGGACCAGTTTATCCTTATCCCGGTATCAAAGCCGGGCACTGTGAGCGTTAACATCTTGTTCTGGAATGAGTCCGTCCCCCCGCAGGATATTGTGATATGGCTGAGGAGACATTGTGATATGGTGTCTGACCTGACAAAGTGTCTTGATGATGATGGGATCTGGACGGGAGGCTGGAGGGTGCTGGTGAAGCTCAGGCAGCACAGTAATGTAACTTTACATTTGCCCAACTCCTTCTTTATCGGCCGTGAGAGGGGTGTGTGTTTCTATGCCGGTCAGCCCCGCTTGTGCTTTAAGTGTGGGAAGGCCGGTCATGTGGCCGGAGTGTGCACTGTAGTGAAGTGTAACCTGTGCGGGGAGATTGGTCACACCAGCGCCATGTGTACAAATGTCCGGTGTAACTTGTGTGGTCAGATGGGTCATTACCATAAGGACTGCTCGGAGGCCTTCCATAACCTCTATAGCCAGACTGCGGAGGAGCTGGTGGCAGCAGGTGAGGTTACAGAGCAGGAGGCTCTGATGTCTGGGCAGATAGTAACAAGGCCAGGGTCTGAGACAACTGAGATAAGAGATCAGACAGATGTAACCCCACAGCCTGTGGCCACCATCCCACGGCCAGCACCGGGGCAAGCTGATAGCCCATCTTCCCCTGTAGCCCCTTCCGCTGCTATGGCCCATTGCCCTGCTCCAGCCTCTGCAGATAGTAAAGTCCCTGGTGATAAGAGAGGGAAAAAAAAAGACAAGTCCACCCGCAGACCAGAGGGCGCATGGTCCTTAGTCCAAAAGTCAGGGAAAAAGCCCAAGGGCAGAACAGATACAGCAGTGACAGTTACATCAAACCGATATAACATACTGTCTGAGTCAGGTGCAGATATTTCTGGGCACGATACTATGGAGCTGGAGCAAGAGTTAAAGCGTATAACCCGAGAATGTGACTCAGGGTCAGAGGAGGACCCACCGACTAAGAAAAAGTCACCATCAGCCATAGACCCTATAGACTCTGATATGGAAGTGACTGGCCGGCAGGACGACTCTGATGATTCAGATCTATGATGGTGTTTAATGTGTTACTGCTCTGCATAATGATGGCACCTAACCCCTGATCTGTAACCTGATGTATCTGCACTGAGTAACCATTAAGAGTATAGACACGATGGATAATGTATAGTATGTAGTATTCTGCTGTGTTATGTTTATTGTATACAAGTATACGATTTCTTTATATTATGTATTAATGCTGATTAGCTGAGTTTTTGTTTGTTTGTTTACCAATAAAAATTCCCTTATACCATAATAGAGTGTAAGCTCTTCTCCTTCTGTGTCCTCCCTTATATCCTAATAGAGTGTAAGCTCTTCTCCTTCTGTATCCCCCCTTATACCCTAATAGATTGTATGCTCTTCTCCTTCTGTATCATCCCTTATACCCTAATAGATTGTAAGCTCTTCCCCTACTGTATCCTCCCTTATACCCTAATAGGCTGTAAGCTCTTCTCCTTCTGTATCCTCCCTTATACCCTAATAGATTGTAAGCTCTTCTCCTTCTGTATCCTCCCTTATACCCTAATAGGCTGTAAGCTCTTCTCCTTCGGTATCCTCCCTTATACCCTAATAGATTGTAAGCTCTTCCTCCTCCTGTATCCTCCCTTATACCCTAATAGATTGTAAACTCTTCTTCCTTCTGTATCCTCCCTTATACACTAATAGATTGTAAGCTCTTCTCCTTCTGTATCCTCCCTTATATCCAAATAGAGTGTAAGCTCTTCTCCTTCTGTATCCTCCCTTATCCCCTAATAGATTGTAAGCTCTTCTCCTTCTATATCCTTCCTTATACCCTAATAGATTGTAAGCTATTCTCCTTCTGTATCCTCCCTTATACCCTAATAGATTATAAACTCTTCCTCCTTCTGTATCCTCCCTTATACCCTAATAGATTGTAAGCTCTTCTCCTTCTGTATCCACCCTTATACCCTAATAGATTGTAAGCTCTTCTCCTTCTATATCATCCCTTATACCCTAATAGATTGTAAGCTCTTCTCCTTCTGTATCCACCCTTATACCCTAATAGATTGTAAGCTCTTCTCCTTCTATATCATCCCTTATACCCTAATAGAGTGTAAGCTCTTCTCCTTCTGTATCCTCCCTTATACCCTAATAGATTGTAAGCTCTTCTTCTTCTGTATCCTCCCTTATACCCTAATAGATTGTAAGCTCTTCTCCTTCTGTATCCTTCCTTATACCCTAATAGATTATAAACTCTTCCTCCTTCTGTATCCTCCCTTATAACCTAATAGATTGTAAGCTCCTCTCCTTCTGTATCCCCCCTTATACCCTAATAGATTGTAAGATCTTTTCCTTCTGTATCCTTCCTCATACCCTAATAGATTGTAAGCTCTTCTCCTTCTATATCCTTCCTTATACCCTAATAGATTGTAAGCTCTTCTCCTTCTGTATCCTCCCTTATATCCTAATAGAGTGTAAGCTCTTCTCCTTCTGTATCCCCCTTATACCCTAATAGATTGTATGCTCTTCTCCTTCTGTATCCTCCCTTATACCCTAATAGATTGTAAGCTCTTCTCCTTCTGTATCCACCCTTATACCCTAATAGATTGTAAGCTCTTCTCCTTCTATATCATCCCTTATACCCTAATAGATTGTAAGCTCTTCTCCTTCTGTATCCACCCTTATACCCTAATAGATTGTAAGCTCTTCTCCTTCTATATCATCCCTTATACCCTAATAGAGTGTAAGCTCTTCTCCTTCTGTATCCTCCCTTATACCCTAATAGATTGTAAGCTCTTCTCCTTCTGTATCCTTCCTTATACCCTAATAGATTATAAACTCTTCCTCCTTCTGTATCCTCCCTTATAACCTAATAGATTGTAAGCTCCTCTCCTTCTGTATCCCCCCTTATACCCTAATAGATTGTAAGATCTTTTCCTTCTGTATCCTTCCTCATACCCTAATAGATTGTAAGCTCTTCTCCTTCTATATCCTTCCTTATACCCTAATAGATTGTAAGCTCTTCTCCTTCTGTATCCTCCCTTATATCCTAATAGAGTGTAAGCTCTTCTCCTTCTGTATCCCCCTTATACCCTAATAGATTGTAAGCTCTTCTCCTTCGGTATCCTCCCTTATACCCTAATAGATTGTAAGCTCTTCTCCTTCTGTATCCTCCCTTATACCCTAATAGATTGTAAGATCTTTTCCTTCTGTATCCTTCCTCATACCCTAATAGATTGTAAGCTCTTCTCCTTCTATATCCTTCCTTATACCCTAATAGATTGTAAGCTCTTCTCCTTCTGTATCCTCCCTTATATCCTAATAGATTGTAAACTCTTCCTCCTTCTGTATCCTCCCTTATACACTAATAGATTGTAAGCTCTTCTTCCTTCTGTATCCTCCCTTATACCCTAATAGATTGTAAGCTCTTCTCCTCCTGTATCCTCCCTTATACCCTAATAGATTGTAAGCTCTTCTTCTTCTGTATCCTCCCTTATACCCTAATAGATTGTAAGCTCTTCTTCCTTCTGTATCCTCCCTTATACCCTAATAGATTGTAAGCTCTTCTTCCTTCTGTATCCTCCCTTATACCCCAATAGATTGTAAGCTCTTCTTCCTTCTATATTTTCCCTTATACTCTAATAGATTGTAAGCTCTTCTCCTTCTGTATCCTCCCTTTACCTAATAGATTGGAAGCTCTTCTCCTTCTGTATCCTTCCTTATACCCTAATAGATTGTAAGCTCTTCTCCTCCTGTATCCTCCCTTTACCTAATAGATTGTAAGCTCTCCTCCTTCTATATCCTTCCTTATACCCTAATAGATTGTAAGCTCTTCTCCTTCTGTATCCTCCCTTATACCCTAATAGATTGTAAACTCTTCCCCTTCTGTGTCCTCCCTTATACCCTAATAGATTGTAAGCTCTTCTTCTTCTGTATCCTCCCTTATACCCTGATAGATTGTACACTCTTCTCCCTCTGTATCCTCCCTTATACCCTAATAGATTGTAAGCTCTTCTCCTTCTCTATCCTCCCTTATACCCTAATACATTGTAAGCTCTTTTCCTTTTGTATCCTCCCTTAAATTTTACAATTGACAACTTATAACATCGCCATTTATCATAACAGCTTTATTTAGCGTGCCTCCAGAGGTATAGTCAAACTGTATACAAGGTGGATAATAACCTGCATTGCTAATTAGATGCGAATAGACACAGATAGATGTCTTTACAATATGTCCAACAGGGTCAACAGAGCTTATACTTGCTTTTATGTGAGTGAGTTGCATGTTAAACTTATCTAATGTACCAATAATGGCTGGGAGTCCTGTCCTCATAAACCCCACTAAGCTTTATTCTTCCCCTGGTGATTCAGCACTGCGCTAGTATTGATATAATGAAACTTACCGTGATGCTTTTTTATGATAAATCATAGATTCATGTGAGAAATTTCATATCTTAATCAGCCCAAGATATTACATCTTATTTTCTTGCCGTGGGTTTTCCCTATATTCTTGAATTCTGCAATGATAATATTCATATATACAGGTACCTTTCTATGTATTACAATTACTGTTGGTTATGAACTTTTCGTGTATATGTATTTTTAATACACCTTTGTAAATATAGACATGGATTCCTGAACTAAGGGCGCTGAAGAAGCCAACATTGGTGAAACTAGTCCGCCACCTGGAGTTCTGGAGACAGACTCCAATATTAGATCCTTGGTCCACTATGGAAAATGCAAATTAGCAATATAATTGGATGTCCATGTCCCACATTTAATGTTGTGAGGTTGTGCTTTTAAATTTGATGAACACATTTGTATATTTTATATATTAATAGGTAATGTTAAACCGGACGTTCACCATGATTTATTGAAAAGCCCAAACCCTTAAAAAACGATTCCCCAGCATCTATAATTAATATATTTTAAGTTTTTAGTCACTCACTTATTATTCTTTCCCCCACTGGGCTGCAACTCTGTTCAGGACTTTAGGATACGGGTGCTACCATCTTGACTCAGAAGGATCACACTTACTGAGGAGAGCGGGATAAAGTACAGGGGGGGCGGGGTTATAGCTGTGCTTTGCTCAGACAGAGCAGAGCTGGGGGTCAGGAAAAGGTCAGCAGTCCCAGAATGCAGAGCAGCACAGTCAGAAGGCACTTCCTGTTTGCAGGCTGTCTGATGTCCCATGAGTCGCCATCTTGGATGTTTAAAGTCTCATAATATGCAGTAGATGCAGGTAGGATGATTTTTAATGTGAGTAATCTGTATGTGCAGGGTGTGGGAAACTTATGAGATAGGCTCTTATTCAGGATGAAGGTCCGCTTTTAGTGAAATTTGTAAGCAGAGTCAGTATCTTTGAGCTCTTAGCAAGCAATTCCTTTGTGAGGTATGGTCCAAACGCCGCACTTCTTCTGTAGCCTCTTGTATACCCTAATATTCTGTATTAGAGTTTAATCTACCTTCATTAAAATCGAAGTAATGATGGAGCCGAGCCCCCTGACCACACTGGTGCGATGCAGCTGGGCTGAGCATTATAACGGCAGCGAGTCCTCTCCAATGGCGCCTGTGTGACCCCCGCCAACAAGGACACGCCCATCCTGCACGGAGTCCTCCATTCAGTCCCACTGTCCGCCTTGCCCCGCCCACCGCACACGTCATTGGCCTTTGAGCTTCATTCGGTGCGGAGCCGCGGGGGTTTTTCGCGCCACACGCTGCGGAGAGAAAGTCGAAGAACGTTCCGCGGAGTTGTCGGGAATAAACGAGGAGGTAACTTTCCTTGTAAGCGGGTATTTATATGTGTGTTACATGTACATTGTAACCCTGGAGGGAAGCTTGAGCTGCTGCTGCCCCGCGGGCCCTGATGTCATGGGGCACTTCATGACCAATTTCTTGCATTTTAAGGGTTTAGAATGTGACAGACCTGCAGGAAATAAATATTTTAAACAATGAAGAGGCCCAAATGTTTTGCAGCACCAGGGCCCCGTATGGTGAGCAGTGCCCAGGCTACAAGGGTGCATTGTCCTGACTACTCGATGCCCTGCCTTTATTGTACAGAATGCACTACCCTCACTGTACAGGATACATTGCCCTCACTGTACAGGATACATTGCCCTGACTGTACAGGATACATTGCCCTGACTGTACAGAATGCATTGCCCTCACTTTACAGGATACATTGCCCTGATTGTACAGGATACATTGCCCTGATTGTACAGAATGCATTGCCCTGTGTACAGAATGCACTGCCCTCACTTTACAGGATACATTGCCCTGATTGTACAGGATACATTGCCCTGATTGTACAGGATACATTGCCCTGACTGTACAGGATACATTGCCCTCACTGTACAGAATACATTGCCCTGATTGTACAGGATACATTGCCCTGACTGTACAGAATGCATTGGCCTGACTGTACAGGATGCATTACCCTGACTGTACATAATGCATTGGCCTGACTGTACAGAATGCATTGCCCTGACTCTACAGAATGCACTGCCCTGACTCTACAGAATGCATTGTCCTGACTGCAGAATTCATTGCCCTTGACTGTACTGTATGCTCTGACCTGACTACTGTATGCCCTGCCCTGACTGTACAGAATGCCCTGCCCTGACTGTACTGTATGCGCTGCCCTGACTATACAGGATGCATTGCCCTGATTGTACTGTATGCCCTGCCCTGACTGTACAGAATGCATTGCCCTGACTGTACAGGATACATTGCCCTGACTGTACAGGATACATTGCCCTGATTGTACAGGATACATTGCCCTGACTGTACAGAATGCATTGCCCTGACTGTACAGAATGCATTGCCCTGTGTACAGAATGCACTGCCCTGACTGTGCAGGATACATTGCCCTCACTGTACAGGATGCATTGCCCTCACTGTACAGAATGCATTGCCCTGACTGTACAGAATGCATTGCCCTGATTGTACAGAATGCATTGCCCTGACTGTACAGGATGCATTGCCCAGACTGTACAGGATGCATTGCCCAGACTGTACAGGATACATTGCCCTGACTGTACAGAATGCATTGCCCTGACTGTACAGAATGCATTGCCCTGTTTGTACAGAATGCATAGCCCTGACTGTACAGGATGCATTGCCCAGACTGCCCTCACTGTACAGGATGCATTGCCCTGACTGTACAGGATGCATTGCCCTGATTGTACAGGATACATTGCCCTGACTGTACAGGATGCATTGCCCTGACTGTACAGAATGCATTGGCCTGACTGTTCATAATGCATTGGCCTGACTGTACAGGATGCATTGCCCTGACTGTACAGGATACATTGCCCTGACTGTACAGGATGCATTGCCCTGATTGTACAGGATACATTGCCCTGACTGTACAGGATGCATTGCCCTGACTGTACAGAATGCATTGGCCTGACTGTTCATAATGCATTGGCCTGACTGTACAGGATGCATTACCCTGACTGTACATAATGCATTGGCCTGACTGTACAGGATGCATTACCCTGACTGTACATAATGCATTGGCCTGACTGTACAGGATGCATTGCCCTGACTGTACAGAATGCATTGGCCTGACTGTTCATAATGCATTGGCCTGACTGTACAGGATGCATTACCCTGACTGTACATAATGCATTGGCCTGACTGTACAGAATGCATTGCCCTGACTCTACAGAATGCACTGCCCTGACTCTACAGAATGCATTGTCCTGACTGCAGAATTCATTGCCCTTGACTGTACTGTATGCTCTGACCTGACTACTGTATGCCCTGCCCTGACTGTACAGAATGCCCTGCCCTGACTGTACTGTATGCGCTGCCCTGACTATACAGGATGCATTGCCCTGATTGTACTGTATGCCCTGCCCTGACTGTACAGAATGCATTGCCCTGACTGTACAGAATGTATTGCCCTGACTGTACTGAATGCATTTCCCTGACTGTACTGAATGCATTGCCATGACTGTGCTCGATGTCCTGCCTTTACTGTACAGAATGCATTGCCCTGACTGTACAGAATGCATTGCCATGACTGTGCTCGATGTCCTGCCTTTACTGTACAGAATGCATTGCCCTGACTGTACAGAATGCATTGCCCTGACTGTACAGAATGCACTGCCCTGAATGTATGGGATGCATTGTCCTGAATGTATGGGATGCATTGTCCTGAATGTATGGGATGCATTGCTCTGACTTTACGGGATGCCCTGACTGTACGGAATGCATTGCCCTGACTGTATGGGATGCATTGCTCTGCCTGTATAGGATGCATTGCCCTGACTGTACAGAATGCATTGCCCTGACTGTACAGAATGCATTGCCCTGACTGTACAGAATGCATTGCCCTGACTGTACAGAATGCATTGCCCTGACTGTACGGGATGCATTGCCCTGACTGTATAGAATGCACTGCACTGACTGTACGGGATTCATTGCCCTGACTGTACGGGATGCATTGCTCTGATTGTATGGGATGCCCTGACTCTACTGTATGCATTGCTCTGCCTGTATGGGATGCATTACTCAGACTGTACAGAATGCATTGCCTTGACTGTACAGGATGCATTGTGCTGACTTTATGGTATGCATTTCCCTGCCTGTAGGGGATGCATTGCTTTGCCTGTCTGGGATGCATTACTCAGGCTGTACTGAATGCATTGCCCTGACTGTACGGGATGCATTGCTTTGCCTGTATGGGATGCATTACTCAGACTGTACCGAATGCATTGCCCTGACTGTACAGGATGCATTTCTCTGACTGTACGGGATGCCCTGACTAAGCTGGATAAATTGCTTTAACTGTATGGGATGCATTACTCTTACTGTACAAAATGCATTGCCCTGACTGTACAGGGTGCATTGCTCTGACTTTACAGGGTGCATTGCTCTGACTTTATGGGATGCCCCCATTGTACTGGATGCATTGCTTTGACTGTACTGAATGCATTGCTTTATCTGTGCTGGATGCATTGCTCTGTCTGTACCTGATGCATTGCTCTGACTGTAGGGGATGATGCATTGCACTAACTGTACGAGATGCATTGCTCTAACTATGGTTTTTTTGTGGCAGTTTGCTCCATCCAGTGTACAAATGGCTTCCCAGAAAATCCTTGGCAACGGTAACAAATTCCTGGCCAGTCCTTTGTGTGGCAAGAAAACCTCGCAGGAGACCAAGGTACTTACCCGCACTCCTGTCCTGTTGTGTCCTATACAGTTATAGATAAAAAAAAAAAATGACCTTGTCCGTTTCATACTTACCAAATATAATTATTCCAATGGGCACTAGGAGGTCTTGAAGAATGGAACACAATGATGTCATGCCTCATGTATGATGTCATACATTTTCATACCTTTTGTATGTGCAGTTTTGTAAGAAAACACTATTTAATTAAAGAATTGGAAGATGGAGGGAGTTATTGCAGGTTGCACCACCACATCCTTTCAGTTCCCTGTCTATAAAGTATATAAGTCCATATAGACATTATAGAGAGATGGGGGGGTCACTTACACACCCCGCATGAGACAATTCCACCCAAACATGTTGTCTTCCTTTACTGTATGAAAGAAAATCAGGGATGAGCAGTCCTCCCCTGTAAATGCAATGTGGCACAACCCTGCCCTCCCCCCCTATAAAAATGTCTTTAGTTAAAGGAGCAGTATCGCGAAATTTGCATTAAAAAAGATAAATAATTAAATAACCACACAATAGCTTCTAACATGTGTATGAATAATCTGGCGATAGAAAAAGGAAAAAATATATGCCTTTCTTTTAAATTGTATAATGACAATGGCTCAGTCCTTTTGCAGAATAGGGGGATCTGCTGGGTTGTATTTAGTGAGCTGCTTCATTTAGCCCACTGGTCTCCTAGCAACACTTTACCTCAGAGGCTGACACTGTAATCAGTGGTAACGGCTGGGTGTGTGTGAGGTGCTGCTTTTGTTATGAGACCAGGTGACTCAAATGTGTAAAATCTATACAAAATAAACTAAACTGACTGAAAATGACTGAAATCTTTGAATAACTGTGCAGGAAAATCTAAAGGTATTAAAGTGGAACAAAACCCTGAGTTGCCGACCCTGAAGTCTATAAGACCCGTCCATTGACCTTGCCCCTTGGGCATTCTAAATCGGGATGCCCTACTATGTGAAATGACCCCTGGATAACCACAGATCCCCCCATTTTTCTGGCGCGCTCACGCAGATAGTCGTTTAGACAGGCCGGGCGGCCAGGAAGGTTACTGCTCAGGCTCCCCATCTGCGTGCAAACAGAGCTGATTGGATGAGAGCCCGCGCATGCGCTGTGGGACAGGGAAAGGTACGTTTTCACAGGCGAACTTGGGGATTTCACATATCAGGGCATCCCAAGTCGGGATGCCCCTAGGGGCACAAAACAAAACTCCAGATAGTGAAAATCCTGGGTTGGGCTTTGCTCAAAACACACAAAGCTGAAAGAAAGATCATATGGAAAAATGTGTTGAGAAAAGATAGAGAAAATGGTAAACTGAAAGATTCTGCAGCAGAACCAACATGAAGGGAAAACTGTCAAAATCAGCTAAATGACTTCTAGAGCTTTTCTCTCTGTTTTAGATATATATGAGTTCTGGCCAGGCAATGTTGCAATGTTGTTATCTTATGCTGGACGGCTGCCAGCACTGAACAGCTGATACTTTGATACATTGTTTCACCCCTCTCCTCAGCATGGAACAGGCCAGAGCAGTGGCGGACTGGGGACAAAAATCAGCCCTGGATTTTACCAGCCCCTGGCCGGCCCGAGACATCTCTGCTGTGGCCCCCCAACTATTATGTTGGGCCTATAACATTAGGGGCTGGGGTTCCTTGGCTTGTGCATACTATGGGGCTGGGTACAGGCGGCTGAGAGGGGGACTAAGGGGGCAGGGATTTAATGTGGGTGTTAAAATCAGCAGCCCAACTGCCCCCAAAGCAGTGCGGCCCACCGGGCATTGTCCCGGGTCTCCCTATGGCCTGGCCAGTCCGCCCCTGGGCCAGAGTGTCGGGCTCCGACACTCAGAAGACATAAACATGAGCTATTAGTCTCCAGCTGCTCAACACACACACCATTTTTTTCTAAATTTGTAATTCTTACTCCAACACTTACCTACATTCAAAGTACCATTTAAATATAAGTCACCAAGAAAAATTTGCGATACTGCTCCTTTAAGGAAAGAAACAGGCTGGGGTTTTAAAGTGGACCATTTTAAAACTATCCTGGGTATTGGCCCAAAAACTCACCTTTCCCCAGTCCCACGATGCATGCTCGAGCTCTTGTCCAATAAGCTTGATGATCGACATACTGCTCTGTTTGATTAGCCACATCCCCAGTTTCCCTGCGGAGTGCTCCCACCCCTAGCCAAATTTAGATGAAGTGTGTCTCAGCTGCACTGTTGCCGGGGATGTGGCCGCTGCTGGTGAGCTCAGTGTGGGCGCCTTGGAACAGGTGAGTAAATGTGGGGTGATCTGGGGCTCACACAGTGGGGCATCATAAATTGGGATGCCCCAAGTTTACTTGATAAGCCCCCCTTAGATTCTTTGAGACCTGGGGGGGTATAATGGGTGGTTGGTCCACTTTAAAGTGGATAAAAACATCGTCGTCTGTGTTACCTGCAAAACTCAACTTTACCATGCCCCTGGGGCACCCAAGATTGGGAAGGCCTGCTGCTTGCCCTGAAGTTGGGTCTGCTGCACATTGTTTTATTTTGATTTAAACCAGACCTTCACCCTGAATAAGAGCCTATCTTGTATATTTCCCACACCCTGTACATACAGATTGCTCACTTTAAAAATCATCCTACCTGCATATACTGCATTTTCTGAGCCTTTAAGCATCCAAGATGGCGGCACATGGAGTCTCAGACTGCATGCAGAGAGGAAGTGTCTTCTGATTATGCTGCTCTGCATTCTGGGATTGCTGTCCCTGACTAAACACGTAAAATATACTAATTTTAGATGCTGAGGAATAGTTTTTGAGGTGTTTGGACTTTTCATGCTGAAGGTCCGGTTTAATGATGCCGGGTGTATTAGTAACCCCTCCTCTTTTTATTTAGCATATTTATCTGGAATTTCAATATCAGACCATGTTTCACATGAGGAACCTTGAATTTTAACATACCCTAACCTAATACCTCAGATTAGCTTGTGCCAGAAGACACGTGACTCCCCACTTACCTCAATCCAATGGTGCATAAACCGCTCAGCTCGCCCGCCTCTGGAGCATAGAGCAATAAACAACAGAGCACGCTCTTTGCTGCAGCATATTAATGTCTGGCATACAGCTATGTTTGAAAACCCCGGCGACTGGGAAAGAAAGTTGCAGCCAGTTGCGGGGCCGCATTTCACCCAGGGATCGAGGTTCAGGTAAGGATTGCAGGGGTCTGGGCAGTCCATCAGGTTGCCCCCATGCTTGTCTTGTTAGACTTTTGATCCACTTTACCTTCAGTATTTCTTAGAAACCCACCTGGCTGAAAATTTCTCTGTGTGCAATTTCCTTTTGCCTAGAAGCTGAAGAAAGCTTACCCTGAGCAGAATGGCCTTGAATTTCCACCTTCAGAAAAATATTTTTTGAAAATAAAAGAGAAAAAAATGGTGCACAAGAAGAAGGAAGAAAATAAATACAAAAAGTCTAAACTGGACGGAAGCCAACCGGCCTCTCTCACGACGTGCTCCAAACTAGAAAATGTTGACCTTCTAAACCAATATTTAGTCAAGAGCAGCTCCTCTAAGAAGATGAGATGCCCATTGGAATTACAGAACATCCTTCTTCCTAATGAAGAGTCTGACGCGGTGTCATCGGCCAAGGTAAAGAAGGCCAAGAAGAAAAAACAGCAAGTCCATTTTGAATCCAAGCTTCCGGATGACTGTCCTCCACAGAAGCAGCAACACGTCCAAGCAACTCAGTCCTCCAAGAAAAAGATGCAGCCTCCTCGAGAAGCTGAGCCATTGAGTTCTTCATTGTCTTCTCCAAGTAGCTTGCCCAAGGCTTTCTTGGAGGACAAAAGCGGGGTTCCTGGCAAAGGTGAAGATGCAAGTAGCGTTTCGGATTACAGTCAAGACCTTTTCATTACCCAGAAAAGGTTTTTGCCACCCAGACTTTTGAGCGCTAGCCAAGATTCCCCACCCCTTGGTCAGAAACGACTAAGAAGACTAACCTTGGACAGAGGCATGAGTCAAAGTTCCTCGAGTGAGATGCAGTCCTTATGCAAAAGAGAAGATCTTGCAAATAAGAAACAGGGGTTTGGTGCCACCTTGGCCGAAAAGGCCTCCCAGACTGATGATCTTTTTAGTTACTTATCACTGATGACCTACCTGAATAGAGTCAAGACGTTGGAGGCCTGTTCTGAGAAGCCTCTTAATCTTTCCATGAAGTCTTGTGCCAGTGGTTCCATGCAGTGCCAAGGACGCACCAGTGTTGAGGACAACGAGGTTATTATAATAAGCTCCTCTTCACCTTCTACGGCCCTCAAAGGAAAGATTAAGGCAGAGATAGTGTTAAGTCCTCCAAATCGTTTCAACGAACCGAAGCTCGTCCAGACCGTTCTAAATTCCTCATACTTCTTCAAAGGTAAAGGGGGGCATGGTGAACTGAGTCCCATCACACCGCTGATCAAGCTGAAGGTGGAGAAGCCAAAAAAGTGTGCCCGAAAATCATCTGACATTAAAAAGACATGTCAAGTAAAGCATGAGGTATATCCCAAGGGTCCTCCTGCAGGAAATTGTATCTCTTAAAGTGGTATTCCAGAGTAAGAAGAAACCATATGAACCGTCTGCTGTAGCCATATGTTCCTGAGATGCTTCTGACCCAAAGGATCACTGGGCAACCCTATGTACAGTATAATGCAATGTTTTTGGTGTTTGATCTTCAAATAGTTCTCCTCATAGGCCCTGTTTTCAGGACCTATGCTATGGGATAAGTTAATAGGACAACAGTTTTTTTGTAAAATGAGTGAAATGCGAAAACTCCCCTTTAATGGGGCTCCCATGGCGTTCTTGTTGCCCGCGGCTGCATTTTGGGGGTCATCAATCCGCAACCTCAAAGGGTGGGCCCACATACGCCCCACCCGTGCAGCTGATTGCTCCCAATCTACTGTGTAAAAACTGTCAAGATCCCCACCTTAGTCTTCTGCTGCACCCCTGAATGAGGGGGGGGGGGCTCTAAAGCCTTGACTCTTGACTATTTCTAACTGAAGACTGGAAGCAAGATATCCAGGATGGTAAATGTGGAACTCCAGTCCTGTGGTATTGTGCTACAGTTTGCAACTCACCCAGAAAATGAAAATTGATCTCATATAAGAGGCGTTACTTTTGTTTCCTCCATTCTGCGGCATCCGAGCAGACGCTCATTTTAAGGCTTTTTTTGGTTTATAATATTCGGGCTGTTCTTTTTGTTGGTTAACACAGCGGATGAGCCTGTTTGTCTTTTTATATGAAATAAAGAGGAAAACTGCTGCTGTAATCAGGCTGACTTTTATCATTAAAATGGACCGACAGCCTAAAGTGAAGCCTGCGTCTAATGCATACGCTTTATCTGCGGTGTTCTGTCAGTGCCCGTCTGCAGGAGTCTCATAGCAAGGATAGTCATGTGACCAGATGGCGGGGTGCACGGCCTCTTCTGTCGCTGCTAGCTTTTTTCCAATATGGCGCGCCGGGCTTGCGAGAGCTGGCATACCCTATAGTCACAAAGCTGTACACCTGACAGCTTGTCATACAAATGCAGCATCACCTCCAGGTGAGTAAGGTCAGGATGCTGGCAAGACACCCCACTGCCATAGATGGAGGCTTCACTTTATCGTCTCATGGGTGTGAGTTGAGAGGGTTTTTGTCTGATTTAAACTTGTTAAACACCCACTAAAAGGGTACTTACCTTTTGTTCCTGCAGATGATCGGTGCTAGTAAGGTGATTATTAACTTAACCGATCATTGGATCCGAGCCCTTGCTGCAGCCATTGCTTCCCACGCAGGCCGCGGGCCCGACAATGAGGTGGGGATTAATAGCATGTTGGGCTCTATCAGTCACAGGAGCGCTGCCATGCCCTTTCTATTCATTGCAATGGAGGAGGTGTGGCAAGGCTTGACTTTCTCCTCCATTGTTGTGAATGGAGAGGTCGTGGCCACATCCCTGTGACTGATGGAGTGGGGCGGGAGATGGCTTGAATGCATCGGTGAATGGAGTTCAGGCCCCAGGGCTCAGATCCAGCGATCAAGTGAGCTGCTGATCACCGGTCTAGCACCAATCATCTGCATGGGGACAAAAGGTAAGTATACTATTCCAAGTATGTCACACACCCCGCTTCCACTATTCATGACATATGGGTTATGGTCCAGTAGAGGGTGAACTTCTGCAGAGATGAAAGCAAAAAAGAAGCCCCTCCCAGTCCATAAATACCTGGGACCTCCCACACATTCCCCAGTTCCTTCTCTGCAGGACGGCAAGCAAGTCAGAAGATGTATGCTGCTCTTCCTTGCAGGTAAGCCCGGACATTTTTTTTTACCTATTTCTGCCCGGACCTTTATTCATTAAGCCCGTTATTAGCCTCCCAGCCTTGGATGCAGGTCCGGGTGAGGGTAGGAATCACCTTCATAGGTGTTTAGGGAGCCATGCTCCCCCGTGAGACCCCATATAAAGGGGTAGGCGGAATCCGGGTTGGTGATCCCGGTTTGGGATGCCCTGTCCCTAATTTTATTTATACATATATATATATATATATATATATATATATATATCCCTTACACCATACTTGGTGCGGGATTATCCCCCTTCCGGGTCCCTCTGTTAATCCTCCAGTGGGGGGGGGCGGACTTTTCCTTTTATTTCAGAATGTGTGTGTGTAGGTGTGCTTGGTACCTTACATTACTGGCTGATCGCCGTTTTTTGCTTCTCCTGAGGGGAACTTCTTCCCCTCAGGCTGCGGTGTTAAGGGGGCGGGGCCGGGCGATACGCGCGTTGCCACGGCCCGCACTCCCCCTTCGGTTGGAGCCAATTGCGGAGCCCAGCCCCCGGCTGGGAACCACGCTGCTGGTTGTGAGAGTAGGGGGGCGGGGCCAGGCGCGGCGCGCGATCCGCGCTGGCCCGCCCTTCTTCTCCCTTTCTCACTCTTCTTATCTGACATGATGAGCGGTGGCAGCCATATTGCAAGACATGTGAGTGCCCTCCCGGGCTCCCCCTTTTTTATGTACTTTACTCAGCCATGTGACCCTTTCTGTCAGGGGACAGCGCTAGTGCTTTGTCATGTTTTTCCCTTATTTATATGGTATAAACAATATATATATATATATATGTGTGTGTGCATGGGATTATGGCCACTCTTTTGTGTCTTTCAGGAGGACTCTCTGTGCCTTGCTTAAAAGGGGGTTCTCCCGGTCCTAGGGTCCCTAGCAGAAATTTGGGGCACTTATAAATCCTCCCACTTGGGACTTAAGGGGCATCCCGGGTTGCTTACCAGCGTAATTCCCTCGGGTCATTGCGGCTACCTTAAAATCACCATATGAAGGCTCCGCAGGATCCTGGGCTCGGGCACCCTTTGGGACAATCCCAGCTATGTGTGGGTTGTAGGGTATCTCTTACGGGGGAGAATGTACATATTTGCTTACCATGTGCGCAACAGGCCATAACGCGACAGTCGGAACCCCAGGCGTCTGGGTCAGTGCCGCCCGCCTCACCTACCCCACCCCGCATCATCCGTACCCCAAGTGACACGGTCATTAGTGGGGAGTCGCACTCGGATGTATGTGCCAGGCTGGCCAACCTCGAGCAAATTATTTCTAGCTCAGTGGGCAGAAAGGCCGCTGCTAAGAAAAAGCACCTGTCACCGGCTATGCCGGTAATTGATTTTGATGATTATGACTCCCCTGATTGGGCTGATTATTCCCCGCTTGAGGAGGGGGAATTGTTTGAGGAATCTGAGACTGAGGAATTGCAGTTCTTTGATTCTGATGCCGGGCAGGCGCCGGGGGATGCTGCTGATACCCCTAGGGTCCTGACCCATCTGTTAGAGGTTCTGGATATTTCCCCACCGGCGGAGGCCCCTCCGAAGAAGGGGGAATTCTTTGGGTTCTCTAAGCCCCGCTTGGAGTTTCCAAATCAGGATCATTTTGACAGCATGATTCTTAGAGAATGGGAGAAGCCGAGTCGCCTACACGGTGTTCTTCAGGGATGGGATAGGAAGTATCCCTTTCCGGTGGACGCGGTGAAGCGCTGGTCCTCCCCTCCCGAGGTTGACACACCCATTTTAGGATTGTCCAACACCTCCGTTGTACATACTCCTGACGCCACTACCTTTAAAGATGGCGAGGACAAGCGCATTGATCAGATGGCATGTCATGCCTTTGCCAGTGTGGGTTCTGCCTTGCGGCCTGTCTGTGCATCGGCACTAGTTGCTGTGGCTACCAGGTCGGAGATCAGGGACATGTTAAATGGGTCCCAGCGCAACAAGGACAGCGTTGAATTCACAACCCTTAAGAGGTGTGAATTGTTCATGAATTTTGTTTTGTCGGCTATGGACGACACTATTACCATGTGTAGTAGAACTTCGGCCCTGTTGGTGGCCATGCGCCGATTGGTCTGGCTGCGCCAATGGGCGGCTGACATTGCGGCCAAGAAGTCGCTTACAGCTTTGCCCTTTTTGGGAACGTGGCTGTTTGGAGACAAATTGGATTCTGTGGCGAAGGGTGGGAGGCTGCCTCAGTGTAAGAAGCTGCTTCGCTCCTTTCGGGGGGCAGCCTCCTTTAATCCTTCCTTTCGCTGTGCCAGAGGGGGCAGAGGTCTTGCCTACTCTGGCTTTAGTGGTGATTCCTGGAACAGAGGTAGAGGACGTGCCCGTCCAGCCTCTACCTGGGGTTCCAGGACCAAGCCCGCTGCCAAGCCAGCTCAGCAATGAGGAGGCGCCCTCACCCTTATGGGTGGGGGGGGGGGCGGCTGCGGCTCTTCTTCCAGGTCTGGGCTCAGGAGGTCACAGACAAGTGGATATTGGAAGTGGTCTCGTCTGGGTACAAACTGGAGTTCGAGTCCCGGCCTCCTCCCAGATTCCTAAGGTCTCGGGTGCCATCGGATCCTCGAGCGACGCAAGGACTCCTGTTGGCTGTAAAGAATCTCCTAGACATGGCGGTCATATGTCCGGTGCCTCTTTCAGAGAGAGGCCGGGGCTATTATTCCAACCTCTTCACGGTAAAAGGATGGCTCCATAAGACCCATCCTGGATTTGAAGCTTCTCAACCGGTTCATCAGAACCAAGAAGTTCCGCATGGAGACTCTGCGCTCAGCCATCGGTTCTCTTTGTCAGGGGGTTTGTGGCCCTCCCGTTCGGGCTGACCTTGGCACCGAGGGTGTTTACCAAGGTTCTGGCGGGCATAATGGCCCTGCTCAGAGCCCAGGACATTCGCATTGTGCCGTATTTGGACGACCTACTCATTACAGCTTCCTCCTTCTGCCAGGCGGAGTTGGACACCAGGACGGTGGTGACAACGCTGGAGAGGTTCGGATGGGTGATCAACCACCCCAAGTCTTCTCTCTCCCCATCAAGGGAGATTTCCTTTCTGGGCATGAATCTGGATACCAGTCAGGCCAGAGTGTTCCTACCTCAGCCAAAGGTGGAGAGGGTTCAGGATCTGATACGTGTTCTCCTGACCAACCCTCGCCCTTCCATTCGGCTAGGGATGACTCTGGTGGGTTTGATGGTGGCCTCCTTCGAGGCATTCCCATTTGCTCAACTCCACATGAGGTCGCTACAACTCCCATCTATTACTGAAATGGGACAGATGTCAACAGTCCTTGGATCAGTCTTTTCTGATGTCTCCCAGGGTTCGGCAGTCCCTTCAGTGGTGGCTGGAATCAAGCAATCTGATGAGGGGCAGGTCGTTCCTTCCCCTCGTTGGGTGACGGTTACCACGGATGCCAGCCTGTCGGGCTGGGGAGGTTTCTGGAAAGATTATCAGTTCCAGGGTTTGTGGGGTCCTCAGGAGGCTCACAACCCCATCAATTTCTTGGAGCTATCCGCTTGGTTCTTTCGTGTCTGACACTTTACCTACAGGGTTTACCGGTTCAGGTTCGATCAGACAATCGTACTGCGGTAGCTTACATCAATCACCAAGGAGGGACTCGCAGCAGGAGTGCCCTCAGGGAAGTCTCTCTGATTCTGACTTGGGCGGAGAGGAATGTTCCTTGCATCTCGGCAGTATACATTCCGGGAGTGGAGAACACGGAGGTGGACTCCCTGAGCAGGGGATTCTCTCGCCGAGGAGAATGGTCTCTCAACCGCAGGGTGTTTTGGGCCCTGTGTCACAAGTGGGGGACTCCGGAGGTGGATCTCTTTGCCTCTCGGCACAATCATAAGCTCCCAACCTTTGTATCTCTGTCTCAGGATCCTCTGGCCCTGGCAATGGATGCCTTGTCCCTTGTCTGGGTTTTCTGTACCTGTTTCCCCCCTTCTCCATGGTGGGCAAGGTAGTGCGCAAGCTGGCTCTAGAGGGGGCACCAGCAATTCTGGTGGCCCCAAGGTGGCCAAGACAGGTTTGGTTCACAGACGTCGTAAGATTGGCGGTAGATCAGTACAGGCTGCCCCTGTCTCCGGATCTGATCTCTCAGGGTCAACTGCGTTACCCCAATTTACAAACGCTTGCTTTGACGGCGTGGCTGCTGAAACCTTCATCCTTCAAACCTTGATTAGAGCTAGGAAGAGGTCTTCCTCTACCATTTACTATTGGACTTGGCGGTCCTATATTGACTGGTGTGAGGCTAGGGCCTTACCTTGCGGGGTGTTTTTGATTCCTAGGATTTTGGAGTTTCTACAACACGGTCTGGATCTGGGGTTCCAGCTCAGTACTTTGAAGGGTCAGGTTTCTGCCCTGGCTGTCTTTTTTCAAAGGTCTTTTGCTTTGCATCCTCTGGTCAAGACTTTTTGCCAAGGGGTCACTCATGTTCGGCCCCCTAGGAAGCCTTTGGCTCCCGTTTGGGACTTAAATTTGGTTCTTTCGGCCCTCCAGGGGCCTCCCTTTGAACGATGCAGGATGTGGCTCTTTCTGTGCTAACTCAAAAGGTTGCCTTTTTGGTGGCTATTACCTCTGTTCGGCCTGTCTCTGAGTTGGCGGCTCTGTCTATTCAGGCCCCTTACTTTGAGAGACAACAGGATAAGGTGGTTTTTCGCTTTAAACCAGATTTCCTTCCTAAGGTGGTTTCTGCCTTCCATCTCAATCAGGATGTAGTTCTCCCTTCCTTGTGTCCTAGGCCTAGCCATGACAAGGAGAGGGTTTTGCACTCTTTGGATGTGGTTCGTTGTGTGAAGTACTATTTGGTTGCTACTTCTCCTTTTCGTAAGTCTTAAAAGGGGAGGGTTCCTCCTTTTAAGATCACTGCTCATTCTACTCGTGCTGTTGGGGCTTCCTGGGCCTTTCAGCACCAGGCTTCTGTTGAACAAGTTTGTAAGGCTGCTACCTGGTCTTCCGTTCATACTTTTTCCAAGTTTTATAAGGTTGATGTGCGGGCCTCAGCGGATGCTGTTTTTGGCCGCAAGGTTCTGCAAGCTGCAGTGGTTTAAAAATTGTGCATTTTTGCCGTATTGGGATCCCCACCCATGATGGACACTGCTATTGGATGTCCCATATGTCATGAATAGTGGAAGTGGGCTGTGTGACATACTTGGAATAATACCATTTTGTGATTACTCACCTTTAAAATGGGTATTATAAGTATGTCACACACCCTGCTTCATCCCGCCCTTTTTGTATTCTGGATCCTTTATATGGTGAACCTTTTTATGGTTAAGAATGTTTTATTAGCTCTTCCTGGTCCCCTTACTGCTGTCATATACTGGGGAATGTGTGGGAGGTCCCATGTATTTATGGACCGGGAGGGACTTCTTTGCCCGGCCTGTGCTGCTGCCATTACTGCTATTGCCCTTAAGAAACTGCTCAAGCGTCTCTGTGATGGCGCTATGGCTGGTAGGAGGAGGGAGGATTATAGGGCCCTCTTGCTTTGCTCTGATTTTGTTGCATTTATCCTTACTGCCATGGATGATGCTGTGAGGCTGGGCGGTAGGACCTCTGCACTTTTGGTGGCTATGCGTCGCTCTGTTTGGTTACGTCAGTGGGCAGCTGATGCTGCTGCTAAGAAGGCTCTCACTGGGCTCCCCTTTGCGGGGCTGCGGCTCTTTGGTGAGCGTCTTGATGTTTCGGCCAAGGATGGCAGGCTGCCTCAGCGTGGGAGGCAGCCCCGGCCTTTTCGTGGGTCCTCCGTCTCCCTCCCCTCCCTTTGTTTTTCCAGAGGAGGTCGTGGCTCCCTCTTCTCAGGTAGCCGCAGAGAGTCTTGGGGCCGTGTCAGGTTTGCAGCCTGGCCGCCCCCAAGATTCATCAGATCCCGGATGTCTTTAAACCCCCTGTCAGCTCAAGGGTTACTTTCGGAGGTTCAATGCCTGCTGGAGTCAGGGGTCATTTGTCAGGTGCCCCATCAGGAACAGGGTCAAGGGTACTATTCCGAACTCTTCTCGGTCCCCAAAAATGAGGCCCATTCTGGACTTGAAAGGCCTCAACAAGTTTGTCAGATTCAAACATTTTCGCATGGAGACGCTACGCTGTCAGTACCCTTCGCCCGGGCGACCTCATGACCACCGTGGACATCAAGGATGTTTATCTTCATGTGCCTATCTTCCCAGGTCATCAGAGATTTCTTAGGTTCATGCTGGAGGATCAGCATTACCAGTTTGTGGCCTTACCATTCGGTATCACCTCGGCGCCTCGGGTGTTCACCAAGGTGCTGGCCGGAGTGATGGCTCTGCTGCGAACCCGGGGGATTTGCATCCTTCCGTACCTGGACGACATCCTCATTGTGGCTCAGTCCTTTCATCAGGCCGAACAGGACACCCTGGTGGTGATCTCCACTCTGGAGTCTTTCGGCTGGGTGATCAATTTTCCCAAGTCTTCACTGTCCCTGTCCTTGGTGAGGTCCTTTCTGGGGATAACTCTGGATACCTCTCAGGTCAAGGTGTTCCTTCCTCGGCTGAGGGTGGAGGGCCTTCAGAGGCAGGCATGGACTCTGCTCTTGTGTCCCTCAATCCGTCTGGGGATGCAGTTGGTGGGCCTGATGGTGTCCTGCTTCGAGGCGTTCCCCTTTGCTCAGTTTCACATGAGACCTCTTCAGTTGCACCTCTTGTCAGTTTGGGATCGGGACCCTGTGTCCCTGGATCAGGAATTTGCTCTGTCTCCTCTGGCCAGGCAGTCCCTTTCGTGGTGGCTGGACTCAAGAAATCTTTTGGTGGGCAGGACCTTCCTGCCCCTGTGCTGGGAGACTGTCACCACGGATGCCAGTCTGACGGGCTAGGGGGGCTTTTGGAAGTCCCTACAGTTCCAGGGTCGTTGGGGCCCCCAGGAGGCCCATGCTCCCATCAATGTCCTGGAACTGAGGCGATCAGGTTGGTTCTGTCCCACCTGACCACACACCTTCGGGGTCGGGCTGTTCAGATCTGCTCAGACAACCAGACGGCGGTTGCCTACATCAACCATCAGGGAGGGACTCGGAGCAAGCAAGCCTTTAAGGAAGTGTCTCTGATACTGTCTTGGGCGGAACAGAATGTCTCCTGCATCTCAGCGGTATACATTCCGGGGGTGGAGAACCAGGTGGCGGACTCCCTGAGCAGGGGGTCTTCTCGTCTGGGGGAATGGTCCCTCAACTACCAGGTGTTTCTCTCCCTTTGTCACCGCTGGGGTCAGCCAGATGTGGACCTGTTTGCATCCCGTCACAATCACAAACTTCCCAGGTTTGTCTCCCTGACACATGATCCTCTGGCCTTCGCCACGGATGCACTGGCAATGCCTTGGACGGAGTTTCGGCTTCCCTATGTGTTCCCTCCGTTCCCTCTACTGGGCAGGGTCATGCGCAAGATTGCCCAGGAGGGGGTGTCAGCCATCCTGGTGGCCCCCTGTTGGCCAAGAAGGGTGTAGTTTTCGCAGATGTCGTGCAGTTGGCAGTAGACCAATATGTCTTGCCCAAGGATCCAGATCTTCTCACTCAGGGACAGCTACGCCATCCCAATTTAAAAAACGCTGGCTTTAACAGCTTGGCTGCTGAAACCTACATCTTGACAGAGAAGGGGTTGCCTGCCTCTGTTGTGGATACCATGATTCGGGCTAGGAAGAAGTCCTCGTCCTTTATCTATTACAGGGTCTGGCATGCTTACATTGCCTGGTGCGAGTCCAAGTCTCTTCCCTGTCGGGTTTTTTCCATTCCCAGGATTCTGGAATTTTTGCAACATGGTTTGGATTCTGGCCTACCCTCAAAGGCCATGTTTCAGCTCTGGCAATTTTTTTCCAAAGATCCTTTGCCAACCACCGGTTGGTTAAAACTTTTTTCCAGGGTGTTACTCATGTGCGTCCACCTCGTAAGCCTATGCTACCAGTCTGGGACTTGAATCTGGTGTTGTCTGCTCTGCAGGGTCCTCCCTTTGAGCCTATCCGTGGGGCTGCTTTGCCCATCCTGACTCTTAAGGTAGCCTTTTTGGTGGCTATCACTTCTGTAAGGCGAGTTTCTGAGCTTTCCATCAAACCTCCTTATTTTGAGAGACATCAGGATAAGGTGGTGTTTCGGCTTAAGCCGGATTTCTTCCCTAAGGTGGTGTCTGCCTTTCATCTCAATTAGGACATTGTCTTGCCTTCATTGTGTCCTAATCCTGCTAATTCCAAGGAGAGGACACTGCATTCTCTGGATGTGGTCAGGGCTCTGAAGTTTTATTTGGTCGCTACTGAGCCTTTCAGGAAATCTGATGCTCTTTTTGTTCTCACTTCTGGACCTAGGAAGGGTTTGCCTCCGGCTAAATCCACTATCAGCAAGTGGATCCGTCAGGCGGTGGTACAAGCCTATTCTGCTAAAGGGAAGGAACCTCCCTTTCGAATTACTGCTCATTCCACTCGTGCTATTGGTGCCTCTTGGGATTTTCAGCACCAAGCTTCTGTTGAACAAGTTTGCAAGGCCGCTATTTGGTCTTCTGTTCATACTTTTCCCAAGTTTTACAAGGTTGATGTTAAGGCCTCAGCGGATGCTGCTTTTGGCCGCAAGCTGCTTCAGGCTGTAGTGACTTGAACTGCCGGCCGTTACTCATTGGGGATCCCACCCTACTTTTGGGCACTGCTTTTGGATGTCCCAACTGTTATGAATACCGAAGCAGGCCGTGCCATGCAATAAAGAAAAAAGCAATTCTGTGAGAACTCACCTGTAGAATTGTTTTTGTTCTTGCATGGCACGGCCTGCTTCGACCCACCCTTGTGGGTCGAACATCGTTATTCTTGGTTGCCTCTTTATGGTGATTGTTCCAAGTTAATTGGGGTTCTTTACCTTTTTTACCTTTATTCTCTCCCGGCTTCTTGTCTCACTGCTTGTCTATGCTGGGAACTCTATGGTTAATCCCGTTTTTATAGGGGGCCGGGAGATGCCACAGCTTTCTGCAGTACCACTGCAGCACTCAACTGTTATGAATACCGAAGCAGGCCGTGCCATGAAAGAACAAAAACAATTCTACAGGTGAGTACTCACAGAATTGCTTTTTTTTGTTTCTTTTTTTGCTGTTAAATCACTTTGAAGGGACACTATAATCATATATAGAGAAATGCAATGTTAATGCACTTTGTTGGGGATGTAGCCGCGCCTGCTCATGTGCTGTTGGAGCAGGAGCGAACCCAGGGGGTTTCACACAGAGGGGCATCCTGGCATTATCTATCTATGGCATAGGGAATTGTCCATGGGGTTGCTAATATGGGCAATTATAATTATAATTCTTCTCCCTGTGTCATCCCAAACTAGGATGCCCCACTGCGTGAGCCCCCATTAAATTGCCTCATCCAGTTCGTTCCAATGATGCATGCGCGGCCTCACTATACCTTTAGCTAGAGGCATACCCAGGGCAACCATTTCTGATTGGCAGGCCCGGACACACACCCAGCTAGAGGTGAGCGGGGATGCAACCAGTTTCCCGCTCTGCACCATTCAGCTCGCTAGCTGCTGTGATGTCACAGCGTTTTGCATAACTGAATAGCGCTGAGCGCATTCATTCTGCTGCAGCTGACTCACGTAAATGTACAGTAGCTTCACTGCTGCACACTCAGCATTGTGTCAAATGGCTCCTCACTCGCCACAGTCTGTCCACCCACTGATGTTATTTATTTTTTTTAAACAAAAAGTTGCCATTGATCTGACCCTGCCTCTGGGGGCCCCTGGCAGGTGGGGGCCCATGCATGGTTTGCGTGGTGGTGAAGCACACCAATGTGCATAAGCACACAATGGCCACTATTAGCACTATACTAATTGATTAGCTGGCAAACATGTGAATGAGGAAGTGAAGAACAATTCCATGTCCTAGGGGCATCCTGATTTGGGATACCATACGGTTTGAAATCCCCCTTATGGCCTCCCCTGGTTAAGAAACCTAATTTGCAGGTTAACCGTTTCCCGCTCCACATCACTTCCTGCTCCTCATCAGCACATGCACTGTGGGATAGCCGGCAAAGTAAGCACATTAGTCGAACTGTGGGGATTTACACAGCAGGGCATCCCAAATTGGCCCTAGAGTCTTTTGCACTCTTGAGCTGGGTCACCAGGGTTTTAGTTCTCTTCAACATACTATTGTAGGCAAAGTTTATATCTGTGTGAATGATTTAATTCCTCCTTAAAGAGGAATAAAACCCAGGATTTTCACTTTCACCCATTTGGGATACCCCACTGTGTGAAACCTGCAGTTTGCCCAATATGTATACCTTGCTGCACATGCGCAGGATCTCCTCCAATCAGGTTTTCTAGGCCTGCAAATGAATAGGCTGCTAGGTATCATGAACGGCAGGATAGCCACTGCTGTCGCGCACCCCGGTGGACCGCGCATGCTGCGTGTGATCGCCGGTAAAGGTAAGTTGGACGAGCAGCAGTGTTTCACACAGAGGGGCATGTTCCAAGAGGGAAAAGCTGTAACTCAACCCTGGATTCTTTTGGACTCCCGCTTATATAGCTTTTATTTATGTGAACTATGTGTCGCAATTTGGAATACCTCGCTATGTGTAACCTCCCGAATCGCCCAAAAAATCTTACCCTTCCATAGTCACATGGTGCATCCATGGGCTCTTATCCAATCGGCGCTGTATGCCGTGCAAAATAACGATCGGCATACGGCTCTGTTTAGACGCAGAGCTCAGCAACAGGGAGAGGCCGCATCCCGAGTTTCCCTTTGATGAGGGCGCGCACTCGCTTCCAGCCTATCTGAATGACTGGGATCGGGAGCGTGCCTCTGCCCTGATGTTCACATCACTGCATGAGCCTGGGCAAAGGTGGGTTTTGCTGTGACTAAGGGGGTGGGGTTTCATACAGCTGGCCATTTTTGGGATGCCCTAGGGGAAGGCCAGGGGCTAGCTTTGCTGACTTTTATGATCCAGGGGGTGGCTACACTGGGTTTTGTTCTGCTTTAACATCCTAATGTAGACAAAGTTTTTACCTATGTATATAGCTTATATCTATGTGAACTATTTAATTCATCCTTAAAGTGGACCAAAACCCAGAATTTTGACTATCCTGGGTTTTGGTGAAAGTCCACAGATTACCGAAGCCAACTCACCGCTCATCCAATCAGCACGCTCGGAGCTGCTGACGTCACATCGTTTAAGGCCAGCGGCTCCGAGCATGCTGATGACCACATCCCCCGCTACCCTCTAACAGGGAGCGTGCCTGCTATCCACAAATGCCTGGTGCGGGCACGCGCCCTGCTAGAGGGATAGCGGGGATACGGCTTGCGGCAACCCGGATGGGGGTTGGGGGAAGCTGTAACCCGACCCTGGAGTCTTTTCTAACGTTTTTCCCCACCATTGCCACACACTCCATTCAGTTTTGCTGCTCTGAGTTGGCTGGCGGCCCATGCATGCGCCTTGGGATCAAAGTAAAGGTCAATTCATGGGCTATCCCGGAGTCATACATACAGCTCCCCAAATCAGGATGCCCCAAGCAGAAGGAACAAATCCGGGGATATTGAAAATCCCATTCCCGTTTTATTCCTCTTTAAACTATTTTGAATTTCTTACACATTTTGCCTCTTGTATAAATATAGGCCACACTGCAGCGGAGAGCTGTAATCTTTTGGCCATTAGGGGGAGCACTAGTCTAGATTATCTAAAACTAAGGAAACCAAGCGACATTTTCTTATCAGCACAAAGTGGAAAGTTCCCTAGGATGCCGCGCACCCGCTCCCTTATTCTGCACATGGAATGAGCTCTGTAATTAAATAAAAGCACAGAAATTCAATAAGAGCGGAGGAGAGTGGCTTCTCCATCACACCTAATGACGCCCGTATAACAGAACCCCGTAAAATCCGCCACAGTAAATTCACCTCTGCGCGGCGTGCGTGATTTATACGAGGCGCTCAAACGTCGCTGATTTCACCGAACAAAACCGTGATTGAAAAGAGTGAAATTCTAATCATGGCGAGGAAATTGCCGGCAGAGACGAGATTTGCATAAACGATGAATTATTTTTAGTGGAAATACAAGAGGAATAAAAATGCAATAAGGAAGCGTGAAGGGCACGCATAATGAGAAGGAGAGCGCCGAGCGCAGCAACTCACTGCAACTGGGCGGGACCTATTTTCACTGATATGATTATAGTCATTTGCTGATATTATATTGTATGTTGCTGACAGGTCACAGCATAGAGACCTTGGGGTCAATCTAGGCCACATTGTAGCAGCGAGCTGTAAGCTGTGGCCTGATTTTGGCCACAAGGGGAGCAATAGTCTAGCAAAATACAAAGTTAAGGAAACAAAACAGGATTTCACTATCATGTTCCTTTCCCCAGGGGCATCCAGATTCAGAATGCCCCGCTGTGTGAGACCCCCCAGATTGCCCATAATAACTCACCGGTCCATGGTAGCCCATCTCAGGCCATCCTGCTGGCTGCACGCACCCACCGTCAGTCATTCAGATATGTATCGGAGTGCTGTTGAGTTTCACACAGCGGGACTTTCACAGGGGGACTGAGTTTTGGTCTGCTTTTAGCTGTTTTATTTTGGCTAATGGGCCCCTTATTGGTAAAAAAACTCTCACTAAAGTGGGCCAAAACCTAGAATTTTGACTGTCCTGGATTTTGGTCCTGATTTGGGATGTCCTGCTTTGCGAGACCCCTGAATCCCCAGTAAATCTTACCTGACCACCAATCCAACCATGCATGCGCTGGGGTGCACAGCCAATCCGTGCCCTTGGCTCCATTTGGCTTCTCTTAGTCAACAAGGGGTCTCTCCAGCTAAGGGCCAAACAGAGCTGAGCATGCTGATGGCCGCATCCCCGCTTAGCCTCTAACTGGGGGAGTGGGCTTGTGGAAGAGATTAATGAATCGGGTGATCTGGGGGGGTTCCAATTCGCCATGCCCCATACTGAGATAGACCAAACCCCGCAAGAGTCTTATAGACTTGAGAAGTAGGGGTGTCAAGTATCACGATATTTCATTCAACTATACTATAAACGATTTTTTTTTGTAGTGTAGATTCTGACTCCCCCCCCCTCCCCCACAGTAAAAGAAAAGTAAACCCCTCGTTCCATCCGGCCGGCTCCCCTCTTCACCCAGAGGGCCTCCGTTCCCCCCCCCCCCCCCCCCGGGGCTCTTCAGTCTTTAGGAAAGAGCCGACAGGCTCTTCCCCCCTGCTTTCCCGATGAGCACCGCCATCTTCACAATTAGCCTCGTGTGTGTCATCCAGGCTCAGCTCTCAGGTGCAGTGATCGCTGGGCAGGGGAGCGGGGCAGGCGATTCTCTGTTCTCCTACCTCCACCCTCCTCTGGCCAGTGATCACCGCATCTGTCATCGGTTCGGCGAGGGACACAAGAGCTGACAATCGGAGGTGAGTAAAGAAAAAAAAAAGACATATTCCAAGTATGTCTCACACCCTGCTTCGGAATGATTAATAACACGTGGGTTATGGTCCAGTAGAGGGCAAACTTCTGCAGAGATGACTAGAAAAAAAGAAGCCCCTCCCAGTCCATAAATACCTGGGGCCTCCCACACATTCTCCAGTAATCGTCTCTGCAGACGGCGAGCAAGTCAGAAGATGGCTGTCTCCTTCCTTACAGGTAAGCTGGGTTCACACCCGGCCAACTTTGTCCCTATTTCTGCCCGGACCTGAGTTACTTTAAAACCCCTATGCCTCCCAGTCTTGGCTGTAGTTTCGGTGAGGGTAGGTTACACCTTAGCAGGTGTACTGCTAGGAGCCATGCTCCTCCGTGAGACCCCATAATAGGGGGTAGGCGGATACCAGGTTGGTGACCCTGGTTTGGGATGCCCTGTCCGTTTTCCCCCGTTTCTACTCCTGTAGTTGGGGACCCCCCCTTCCATTACTCCCTTTCCCGCAATAGAGGGGGGGGGGGGGCTGTTCCTTCTCCCTTAGTGGTTGTTTTTTGTTTTTTTTCACTTCTTTATGCTGTGTGCCTGAGTGTGTGTGTGTGTGGTGTGTTTTTTGTGCACTGGGCCCTTGTTGCAGCCGCGTTGGGAGCTGGCCGCTCTGGCTGGCTCTGCATTTGGTGGGGAGAGCTTCTCCCCCTCATTTCTGTCAGGGGAGGGGCCGGGCGCCCGGCGCGCTGGCGGCGGCCCGCCTCCCTGTCTCTGGTGCCCTTTGCGGCGCTCAGCCAATGGCTGGGAACCGCGTTTCTCGGTGAGCATGAGGAGGGGGCCGGGCCAGGTGCGGTGCGCGATACGCGCTGGCACGCCCTTCTTCTTCCTCTTCTTCCTTCACTTCAGGCTTGAAATTCGCCATTACGCAGTACTGTGAGTGCCCTGCGGGCCTTTTTTGTCTTATATTTCTGTTAGTGGGCTTCTACGCCTTTACCCAGCGCGGTGGCGGCCATTAACGCTTATTGTGCTTACTTGTACATACACATTTTCTTGTGTATATAGATATATTTATATATATATATATATATTTTTTTTTTTTTTTTGCCATGTATGATTGCTTGTCTTATGGTTAGAGTGTGCCTTGCTTACGGGGTCCCCTTCTTTATGTCTTTTAGGAGGACTCCCTTCTTCGTAAAAAAAGGGTGGTTCTCCCGGCCCTAGGGTCCCTTGGCTAAATTTGGGGCATTATAAATCCTCCCACTAACGGACTTAAGGGGCATCCTGGGTAGCTTACTAGCGTAATTCCCTCTGGTCATTGCGACTACCATAAAAATCACCGTATGGAGGCTTCCCAGGATACTGGGCTCGGGCTCCCTCCGGGGCAATCCCGGCAGTGTGTGGGTTGTGGGGCATCCCTTGCGGGGATAATGTGTTGGTTTGTATACCATGTGCACAGCAGGCCATAACGCGGCAGTCGGGGTCCCAGGCGTCTGGGTCAGCGCCGCCGGCCCCATCACCTTCTCCACCACGCCTGATCCGTACCCCAAGTGACACCGTCACAAGTGGGGAGTCGCATTCTGATGTCTGCACTAAATTGGCTAACATCGAGAAATTGATTTCTAGCTCTGCGGCCAGAAAGGCCCCGGCTAAGAGAAGGCATTTATCACCGGCTGCGCCGGGTTTGGATTTTGAGGAATATGGTTCCTTTGACTGGATGCTGATGCTGGGCAGGAGCGTGGGGATACTGTTGATACCCCCAGGCTTCTGGCCCATATTTTTGAGGTGCTGGCTATATTCTTTGTGTGTCACACACACCCCGCTTCCTGTAGTAATAACGTTCGGGTAAACCATCGCCAGATGCCATTGCAGAGAGAGAGATCTTGTAAACTGGCCCCTCCCAGTCTATATATACCTGGGACCTCCCACTTAATCCCCAGTGTTCTCTCTCTGCAAGATGCATCAAGACAGAAGAATGAGGTCTCCTGGGGGGTGAATGGGTCTACCCAGTTCATTTTTTATTATTATCATATAAATTTTGGAAGCCTCCCAGCCTTGGCTGCTGACTGGGTAATGGTAGCCGGCACCTGGCGGTGCCTAGGAGCTTATCTCCTCCACTAGTCCCCATTATTGGGGCAGAGTGGCTATCCGGTTGGTGAGTCGGATTTGGGATGCCCCGTCCCATTGCCCCCATATCTCTTCCCTTTCCTTCTTATGGCCTCTCCCTTTATTGTGGGGAGGTGCGTTAGGGGGGAGGCGAGGGGCTTTAGCAAGCGTTGGCCATTTTTGATTTCATGAGGTAATTTGAGTGCGCGCCGCTATGTGTGTGTGTGTGCGTGCGCGTGTGTGTTGATTTGCCTGCGCTTTTATTACTTAGGTGCGTGTGTGAGGTGATTCACTAAGAGTGCTCAGATCAGGTCTGGAGGTTTTGTGTGGTGGCGCTGTTGCCATTTGCTGTCCTGAGGTGATCCGTTTTGGGGGCGGGGCCGCGCTCGGTCGCGGCCCATGCTGTGAGGTGATTGGGGAGGGGGCGGGGTCAGAGTGCTTCGCGCGCGTTCTCTGGCCCGCCCTTCTTCTCCGTGCTGGCTGCGCTGTGAGGTACTGCCTGTGAGGTAAAATCTTTTCATTAGGTCCCGCTGTACCGGTTTTCTTTGCGGGCTGTTGGTAGTTGTTAAAGGATTGTCTCTCTTATTGAACGATATGGTTGTTTCACATGTGTTCATTTATCCACAAGGGGACTTATGCTTATGAATTTATATATATATATATATATATATATATATATATATATATATATATAGCAGGCATTGTGGGTTATACCACTGCCCATAGTGGTTTTCATATGTATTGTACATTATGCATTACCATTAGTTAGGCATTGGCATGTTTTTTAGTGTATGTGTCTATATATATTCATATATATATGTGTGTATATATATATATATATATTATATTATTGGACCTACTGTCTTTTGGCTTGTATTGTGTGTTTGTTTGTGTGCATGTGCGGTTTATTCATGATTTTCATATTGCCTTTGTCTTTTTTAGATCTGGGATACCCCTGCTGCATGGGTCTCCCAGTCTGATATACCTGGCTAGTCTTATTTTGGGGTCCTAAAATCCTCCCACTCCCGGGACGTTAATTAATTTATAAAGGGGCATCCCGGGTCGCTTATAGCATAAATCCCTGGGTTCTGCGAATACCAAAAAATTTCACCGAATGGAGGCTTCCAAGGATGCCGGAAATGGCTCTTCGGGGCAATCTAGGCAGTGTGGGGGTTGTGGGGCTCCACTCCCAGGTGATGACGTCATATTGTGCGTTCCTTGCGCCCAGCAGAATATTGCGCGTCAGTCCGGCACTCCGGTTCCTGGCTCCTCGCAACCTCAGTCATCGCCTGCCCCTCCGCCTTTATTCCGGACCCCATGTGACGTTGTCATAGGTGGGGATTCGCAGTTGTGCGCTAGAGTGGCCACTCTCGAGAAGTTGTCGGCACAGGTAGCTCAAAAGGCTACGGCTAAAAGGAAACACATTGCTTCTCCTCCTCTGGCTCCTGCTGTGGAGGCAGCGTAAGTATTGGACTGGTCAGATTGTCCTGTATCTGAGGAAGGGGAAATCTTGGAAGATTTGGATGAGCTTGAGGCTCCACTGTTGTCTGATACTTCGGGAGAATTGGCTGCAGGGGTGTCTTGTGACACTCCTTCTATCCTCTCCAAGGTTTTTGAAATTTTGTCTCTGGATCCGCCTGCGGCGGCTCCTCCGCCTAAGGGTGAACTTTTTGATATGCCTAAGCCGCATTTAGCGTTCCCTGGTCAGCTACATTTTGAAAGGGTTTGCTTAAGGAATGGGAACAGCCAACCCGCCTGGTTGGTCCCCCTGCTAATTGGGACAGGCGGTATCCTTTTTCGGAGGAATTGGTCAAACTTTGGACGGTTCCCCCGGATGTGGATGCTCCGGTTTTGGGGCTCTCTAACACTTCAGTGCTACATTCACCAGACACTACCACAATTAAGGATGTCGAGGATCGTAGAATCGATCAACTGGCTCGTCATGGTTTCATTAGTGCTGGTCGACCTTGCGACCGGTCTGTGCTTCGTCCATTGTTCTTTTGGCTCTTAGGGCCATGATTAAAAATTTGTACGCGGATCTTGATCCGGAATGTGAGGAGTTTGCCTCTCTTCAATTGTGTGAGTCTTTTGCTTCTTTCGTTCTGGCCGCCCAAGATGATGCTATGGCTATGTGCGGCAGGACATCAGCTCTTTTGGTTGCTATTCGGCGGTCAGTGTGGCTCCGCCAATGGACGGCGGATGTTGGTGCTAAAAGATCGCTTACAGCCCTACCTTTTCTGGGTTTGCGTCTGTTTGGTGACAAGTTGGATTCAGTCACCAAGGGAGGTAAGTTGCCTCAGCGCAAGAAGCCGCGACGTCCATTTCGAGGAATCTCTTCTTTCAATCTTTCCTTTCGGGGAGCCAGGGGGGGCAGAGGGGCCTCCCTTCCCGCTACCAGGGGCACGAGCTGGAACCGGGGGCGAGGTCGCGGCCGTTCCGGTCATTCGTGGGGCTCTAAGCCTAAGTCCACGCCCAAGCCTGCTCAGCAGTGAGGGGGCGCCCTCACCCGTGCGGGTGGGGGGACGGTTGCGACACTTCTCCCAGGTTTGGGTCCAGGCGGTCCCGGACAGATGGATTCGGGAGGTGGTGTCGTCCGGTTACAAGCTGGAGTTCCAGTCTCGTCCTCCCTCAAGGTTTTTCAGGTCCCGAATACCTACCGATCCTTTGGCCGCCCAAGAGCTCCGAGTGTCGGTAAGGAATCTTCTGGATTTGGCGGTCATCCATCCGGTGCCACCTTCGGAGTTGGGTCTCGGCTTCTATTCCAATCTCTTCACGGTACCCAAAAGGGACGGCTCAGTGCGTCCTATACTGGATCTGAAGTTCCTCAACAGGTTCATTCGCCCACGGAAGTTTCGCATGGAAACTCTGCGCTCGGCCATCACTTCTCTTCGGCAGGATGGACATGACGTCCATAGACATAAAGGATGCTTATCTGCATGTTCCCATCTGCCTGGTCCATCAGCGCTTTCTGTGGTTCGTGGTGGAGGATCGGCATTTTCAATTCGTGGCTCTTCCGTTTGGTCTCACCTCGGCGCCAAGGGTATTCACCAAGGTACTGGTGGGGGTGATGGCCATTCCCATTCTCAAGGCATTCGAATTTTGCCTTATCTGGACGACCTTCTCATCATGGCTCCTTCCTTCAACCAAGCGGAGAAGGACACCAGCACGGTGGTTTCTACGCTGGAAAGCTTCGGTTGGGTGATCAACTATCCCAAGTCCTCCCTAGCTCCGGCCAGGGTGGTGTCCTTCCTGGGGATGACACTGGACTCTTGTCAGCACAGTGTTTTTCTACCTCAGTCGAAGATACTTTTGATTCAGAATTTGGCTCGACTTCTTCTTTCCAATCCTCGACCGTCCATCCGTCTGGGGATGAGGCTGGTGGGATTGATGGTAGCCTCCTTCGAGGCAGTTCCCTTTGCTCAGTTTCACACTCGGACGCTTCAGCTTCATCTGTTGGCATCTTGGGATCGTTGTCCACGTGCATTGGACCAGCCCTTCCAGTTGTCCTCCAGGGTCCGGCTGTCCCTTCAATGGTGGCTGGTTTCGAACAATCTCCTGAAGGGCAGGTCCTTCCTGACTCCTCTCTGGGAGACTGTCACCACGGACGCCAGCCTTTCGGGTTGGGGGGGTTTCTGGAAGGATCTTCAGTTCCAGGGGCAGTGGGGTCCTCGAGAGGCTCACTTGCCCATCAATGTTCTGGAGCTGAGAGCTATCCGTCTGGTTCTTTCTCTTCTGACTCAGCATGTCCGGGGCCTTCCGATTCAGGTTCGTTCGGACAACCGGACGGCGGTTGCCTACATCAATCATCAGGGAGGGACTCGCAGTCTGGGTGCTCTCAGAGAGGTTTCCCTGATTCTGACCTGGGCGGAGGCCCATGTTCCTTGCCTGTCGGCAGTTTACATTCCGGGGGTGGAAAACACGGAAGCGGACCTTCTAAGCAGATGTTCCTCCCGTCTGGGGGAATGGTCTCTCCATCCTCAGGTTTTTCAGGCTCTGTGTCTCCGGTGGGGAACACCGGAGGTGGACCTGTTTGCTTCTCGTCACAATAACAAACTTCCGACCTTTGTGTCAATGTCTCAGGACCCTCTGGCTCTGGCGGTGGACGCCATGTCTCTGAGCTGGGGGGAACTGGGGTTCCTGTATCTGTTCCCTCCGATTCCCTTGCTAGGAAGAGTGTTAAGAAAGCTGATTCTGGAAGGGGTCTCCGCTATTCTCGTGGCTCCAAGGTGGCCAAGAAGGATGTGGTTCGCGGACATCGTTCGGATGGCGGTAGACCAGTTCGAACTTCCTCTGCGGCCGGATCTTCTCACTCAGGGTCGGCTGCGTTACCCCAATTTACCAACGCTGGCTTTGACCTCCATCTTGAAGGAGGAAGGTCTTTCTGATTCGGTTATTAAGACTCTTATTTGTGCTCGGAAGAGGTCTTCTTCTGCTATCTATTATAGAACCTGGCGTTCTTACATCAATTGGTGCGAGGCTAGGTCTTTGCCCTGCAGAGTCTTTTCTGTTTCCAGAGTTTTGGATTTTCTGAAATCTGGACTGGATGCTGGTCTACAGCTTAGTACCCTGAAGGGGCAGGTTTCTGCCTTGTCTATTTTCTTTCAGAAGGCTTTTGCGCTTCATCCTTTGGTCAAGACTTTTTTCCAGCGGGTTACGCATGTGCGGCCTCTCAGGAAGTCTTTGCTCCCTGTTTGGGACCTGAATCTGGTTCTGTCTGCTCTTCAGGCTCCTCCTTTTGAGCCTTTGTCGGATATTGCTCTTTCCACTTTGACTCAGAAGGTTGTCTTTCTAGTGGCTATCACTTCTGTTCGGCGTGTCTCTGAGTTGGCGGCCTTGTCTATTCAGGCGCCCTACCTTGAGAGACATCAAGATAAAGTGGTTTTTCGGTTCAAATCGGACTTTCTTCCTAAGGTTGTTTCTGCCTTTCATCTGAATCAGGACATTGTTCTTCCCTCCTTGTGTCCTAACCCTAAGAATGACAAGGAGAGGGTTTTGCACTGTTTGGACGTTGTTCGCTGTGTTGATTACTATTTGCATGCTACGTCTTCTTTTCGTAAGACTGATGCTTTTTTCGTTGTGCCTTGTGGGCCTAGGAAGGGTTTGGCTCCGGCTAAATCTTCTATTAGTAAATGGATTCGTCAAGCCGTTATCGGTGCCTATTCGGCTAAGGGGAAAGTTCCCCCTTTTCGTATCACTGCTCACTCTACTCGCGCTATTGGTGCGTCCTGGGCTTTTCAGCACCAGGCTTCTGTTGAACAAGTTTATAAGGCGGCTACTTGGTCTTCGGTTCATACCTTTTCGAAGTTTTATAAGGTTGATGTGCGAGCCTCAGCGGACGCTGTGTTTGGCCGCAAAGTTCTGCAAACTGTAGTGGTTTGAGTTATAGAGACTATATAAACATACCGCGCTAACAACCAAACTTTTTGCTTGTGAAAATGAACACAAGATAAAATATTATTTTTTAAGGAAAAAATTGTGTGTAAAGTGATCTTAAATCCAGCTCCACGTGTAGAACTTAAATCTCACTCTTAAGTCAAAAACAAAATTATAATAGAAACACAGAGCTAGTAAGAGCTTAGTTCAAGTCCTCTTTAAAGTCCTCTAAAGAAATTCAAAATCCACCACAAGTGTCGAATATCCAATTGTGCAGATCCCCCACCGATTTGGTACCCTTACCAGAAATAATTAGGTCGCCAGCAATATCATCAGATGCGCAAACACTTCCTCCAATCAGGTTCCCGCGCTAGGCTGCGTTTCTTCAATGTAAATCTATACGACCAGCCCGATTTCCAAAGTGTACTCATACATAAGGAAATAGAAGAGCCATAGTGCAATATTGCAAAGCTAAAAATTCCTTTTAATATGGCCAATAAAATACTCACAAACACAAGGTTAAAACACGCATGTCACAATAATGTTCCAAGCCAACCCACGCTGCTGAATTCCTATATTCCAAACCGCCGGCTCCCAACGCGTTTCGTCGCTTAGCGCGACTTTCACTAGGTGAGCCGGCGCGGCGGTGAGCAGCGTTTAAATATCATATAGGCGGGACAACGAAGAAGCATCGTACCTACGCACTACCAATCACTGGCCGTGCTTGTCCTCCAAGATCCGGTCTCCAGACAGGCTGGGCGTGACTACCTTAGCCCAACCAATAGACATACTGGGAGGTGAATATCATTAGCCGGTCTACAGACAGACTGGGCGTGACTACCCTCGCCCGACCAATGAACATACTGGGAGGTGAATAACATTAAGACTCCCCATATGAGTTAGGCGTGATTAACGCCAATCATGCTAATAGCTTAGCGAGGGGTGAGTCCCGGCCAGCGTCATCCCGCCGACCCGCGCCCTATTCAGTAACGCTGTCAATAACGGATCCCAGTAGAAGATGGGCGTGATTACCCCCATTCATTATAATATCTAGACGAGGGGCAGATGGGCGTGATTACCACCATTCATCCTAATGTCAGAACGGAGGGCGGGTCACAATTAACCTCTTCCCATCATCACCACACCAAAAGGTGAATAACGTAAGCAATACAATAGGGAGTGAGCATAACTAATGCCAATCGGCTTATCTACATAACGGGGGTAAAAAGCTACACTAATACATCCACCCCACATTATGCCCCCACCAGCATAAATCGGCGCTCAGTCAATCCCACTGCGGTGGCGACCATAACATCCCATTCACAGGATAATCTTACTCGAGCACCAACCCACAGTCCTAAAGGGCAGTCGCCCGACTTGGATCGCAAATACGATGAAAGTCTATACAAGTGGGGAACAAAATGTCGTTCAGGTATCTAAACCATTTTGAATATATATACTAATGGCACTGACCATCATGGACAACTTGCCACGGCTATATATATACTGCCAAGCTTAATATAAACTAATAAAGACCTCAAAAAAAGTGTTTTTTTAAAAAAATATATAGCTATCCAGCAATCCAGCGGGGTGGGTTGGCCATACAAAATTGCACAAAGGATACACAAAAAATACAATCAGCCGAACAGGAAAATACATAAAAAACATCAACATAAGATAAAAACAGTATCTAAAAAGCACAATCCTATTAATTGAATAGTACTTCACCTATACACCAATTCTGGTCCTTAAAAAGATTATTTATTAAAAGTATTGCACTACAACCCTCAACCACCTCCCTACCACCTAGGCAGAATCAATAAAGCAATTGAGGTCGAACTCCACATTTAGCCCTTTAGGGCTAAGGGTATCCAGTCTGTAAATCCATGAGCTCTCCCTCCTGGAAACCTCCCTTGTCATATTGGAGCCCCGCCAATGTGCCTCTACTCTTTCCAGGGCTATAAAGGACAAACCAGAGGGGTCCCCATTATGCATAGACTTAACATGTTCAGATAAACTATGACCCTCAAAACCCCTTTTGATGTTATATAGGTGCTCCCTTATCCTGGTTTTAAGCTCCCTGGTCGTACGACCAACATAGAGTAGATTACAGGTGCACCAGATCAAGTACACCACAAATTTAGAGGAGCATGTAATAAATTGAGCTACCTTAAATTGTTTACCTGTCACTGGATGAGTAAATGATCTAAATGGTTTTGTCACAGGCTTACAGGTTTTACAACCCATACATCTCCCGCATTTGAAGAAACCTTTCTGTTCCATACCAAAGAAGGAAGAAGACGGGTGGGCCTTTTGTATAGGTGGATCTACATAACTTTTGGTTAGTAGATCCCTCAGATTCGGTGCTCTCCTGTAAATTAATCTGGGTTTAGGCGGTAACCTGGGGCCTAAGATCTCATCCCCCTGCAGGATATGCCAGTGTTTAGATAGAATTTTTTCCACCTCCCGATGCTGGACACTATAGCCAGTAATAAATGAGAAATCCTGGGCGCTCGAGGGCTCGCCCCCTGTTTCCTTCCGGGGGAACCTATCTTGGGCTCTAACCCTCGTCAACTGCTGTTGCACCATTTCAGCTTCATAGCCCTTGTCGATAAACTTTTTGGTCAAATCCACTGCTTGCCTCTCAAAATCCTCCAATTTGGTGCAATTCCTCCTTAGCCTCATGTATTGCCCCCTCGGGATCGCCTTGATCCAATTGGGGTGATGACAACTTTTAGCAGGGACGAACCCATTCCGATCCGTTGGTTTGAAGTATGTCACAGTGGTCAGGTTAGGGACTTCTATATATATTGTTAAATCCAGAAAATTAACATGTTCCGCACTTATTTCAGCAGTGAATTCTAGATTAAACTGATTCTCATTAACCTGTACAAAGAAGGCCTGCAATGAATCCTTTGGTCCCTCCCAAATACATATGACATCATCAATAAACCTTTTCCAAAGTTTTAATTGTGGCCATACTTTACCAAAAATAAATTGTGATTCCCACCACCCTACAAAAAGATTGGCCATGCTGGGTGCAAACTTAGCCCCCATCGCGACCCCCTTCTTCTGCAAGTAGAATCGACCCCCACACCAGAAATAGTTGTGATCTAATGCAAAAGATAGGCATTCCATAATAAAGTCTATCTGTGTAAGTGGAAGCTCTGAGCTTTTATGCAAAAAGTATCGGACTGCCTCAATACCCTTATCATGTGGAATATTAGTATACAATGACGTTACGTCAGCCGTTGCCAGCAAAGTACCGTCATTAACAATCTGCTCGGTGCATAGATCCAATACATGGTTTGAGTCCTTCAAATAAGCTGGGAGTTTTAATACAAGGGGTTGCAGGAAAAAATCCACATATTCCCCCAACCTGCATGTTAACGAGCCAACCCCGCTAACTATCGGGCGGCCGGGGGGCTTTTCCAAGTTCTTATGGATTTTGGGCAGATAATATATCGTAGGTACCCTGGGGGCTTGAACATTCAAATAGTCTTTCTCTCTTTTGCTAAGGATCCCACTCGAAAGGCCTTTCTCTAATAGGTTGAATAGTTGCCCCTGGTAATCCCTTGTAGGGTCCCTAGTTAGCACCTCATATGTCTGTGTGTCCGCTAACAGTCTATCCAACTCTTCCACATAGTCCTTTTTGTCTAGGATCACGAGGAGGTAGTGAGGAAGAGGAAAATACGGAAATTACAGAGAGATAAGATGGATTATGCCAATGGTAGAGTATTCAAGTGGCAAACTAAGGTCGACTTGGATGAATTGGGACGGGTGGAAGCCATGGGCCCTACAAAAACCCCCTCTAGGGTGGTGTTTCCAGCAAGGGAAGTGTATCATTACCCATATCACCGTAATTGGTGGGGGCGTAGAGTTGAGGAGAATCCTTGGAGGCACAGAGGGGAGAGGATAAGTAGACGGCTGGATTGGGGTAGGACTGACCATGGGAATAATAAGGATAGATCCAAAGACTCGATGGACCAGAATCGTAGTCAGAGAAGGAATTGGAGGAAGAAGTCCCCTGTGTGGAGGAGTGAAATTGGGCCCACAAATAGGTTCGAAAAGGGAGGAATGAGGGGTGTTGTGAAACAACCCACAACTTTGAATTCCCAGAGGTCCCTTTTTCAGGAGGGTTGGGATACCCCAGTACAAGGAGGGGATTATGCCACACCCAGGGATCGAGGAAAGGCCCCGCAACAGAACCTTACCCTCAAAAGAAAACTACACGACAGAGAGGAAGAAGGGGAGGAGTTAGACACAAGAAGAAGAAGGAGGTGTTAGGCTCTGGGATCTTCAATCTCAGCTCTATTGAGCTGTCGGTTGAAGAACAGAGGATCCTTGATTTAGGCCTAAAATATGCACCCCCCAAAAATCTTGATAATTTCTCGACCTTCATCGACTTCCAGAAATATATGCGAAGGCTTAACATGAAAAAGTTCTTCCTGACAAAATCATTGGAAGAAAAGGGTGGGGCGGGAGAAGTTAGGGATGGATCTATGAGTGAGGTGCCCCCTATAGTCCCACCAGGGGCAGGAGTGGGATCTGTAGAGGATGGGGAGGAGTATATGAGGAGGTTAGCTCCGGGGGCCCTAATAGATGCTCCACAACGAAGGATGGAACCTTTGCAGACAGGTTTGAAAAATAAATCCTTATTTAACCCCTTGATCTCCTCCAACTCTTACCTGGACACATTTAAGAACATGGTTTCTAGGGATATAAAAAACTTAGAAGCAAGAAAGAGAAAGTGGAAGACACCCATGCATAATGGGCTTAAAAGCCTGGAAAAAAAGCATGAGGTGGTAATTAAACCAGCCGATAAAGGCGGGGGTCTCGTGATCCTAGACAAAAAGGACTATGTGGAAGAGTTGGATAGACTGTTAGCGGACACACAGACATATGAGGTGCTAACTAGGGACCCTACAAGGGATTACCAGGGGCAACTATTCAACCTATTAGAGAAAGGCCTTTCGAGTGGGATCCTTAGCAAAAGAGAGAAAGACTATTTGAATGTTCAAGCCCCCAGGGTACCTACGATATATTATCTGCCCAAAATTCATAAGAACTTGGAAAAGCCCCCCGGCCGCCCGATAGTTAGCGGGGTTGGCTCGTTAACATGCAGGTTGGGGGAATATGTGGATTTTTTCCTGCAACCCCTTGTATTAAAACTCCCAGCTTATTTGAAGGACTCAAACCATGTATTGGATCTATGCACCGAGCAGATTGTTAATGACGGTACTTTGCTGGCAACGGCTGACGTAACGTCATTGTATACTAATATTCCACATGATAAGGGTATTGAGGCAGTCCGATACTTTTTGCATAAAAGCTCAGAGCTTCCACTTACACAGATAGACTTTATTATGGAATGCCTATCTTTTGCATTAGATCACAACTATTTCTGGTGTGGGGGTCGATTCTACTTGCAGAAGAAGGGGGTCGCGATGGGGGCTAAGTTTGCACCCAGCATGGCCAATCTTTTTGTAGGGTGGTGGGAATCACAATTTATTTTTGGTAAAGTATGGCCACAATTAAAACTTTGGAAAAGGTTTATTGATGATGTCATATGTATTTGGGAGGGACCAAAGGATTCATTGCAGGCCTTCTTTGTACAGGTTAATGAGAATCAGTTTAATCTAGAATTCACTGCTGAAATAAGTGCGGAACATGTTAATTTTCTGGATTTAACAATATATATAGAAGTCCCTAACCTGACCACTGTGACATACTTCAAACCAACGGATCGGAATGGGTTCGTCCCTGCTAAAAGTTGTCATCACCCCAATTGGATCAAGGCGATCCCGAGGGGGCAATACATGAGGCTAAGGAGGAATTGCACCAAATTGGAGGATTTTGAGAGGCAAGCAGTGGATTTGACCAAAAAGTTTATCGACAAGGGCTATGAAGCTGAAATGGTGCAACAGCAGTTGACGAGGGTTAGAGCCCAAGATAGGTTCCCCCGGAAGGAAACAGGGGGCGAGCCCTCGAGCGCCCAGGATTTCTCATTTATTACTGGCTATAGTGTCCAGCATCGGGAGGTGGAAAAAATTCTATCTAAACACTGGCATATCCTGCAGGGGGATGAGATCTTAGGCCCCAGGTTACCGCCTAAACCCAGATTAATTTACAGGAGAGCACCGAATCTGAGGGATCTACTAACCAAAAGTTATGTAGATCCACCTATACAAAAGGCCCACCCGTCTTCTTCCTTCTTTGGTATGGAACAGAAAGGTTTCTTCAAATGCGGGAGATGTATGGGTTGTAAAACCTGTAAGCCTGTGACAAAACCATTTAGATCATTTACTCATCCAGTGACAGGTAAACAATTTAAGGTAGCTCAATTTATTACATGCTCCTCTAAATTTGTGGTGTACTTGATCTGGTGCACCTGTAATCTACTCTATGTTGGTCGTACGACCAGGGAGCTTAAAACCAGGATAAGGGAGCACCTATATAACATCAAAAGGGGTTTTGAGGGTCATAGTTTATCTGAACATGTTAAGTCTATGCATAATGGGGACCCCTCTGGTTTGTCCTTTATAGCCCTGGAAAGAGTAGAGGCACATTGGCGGGGCTCCAATATGACAAGGGAGGTTTCCAGGAGGGAGAGCTCATGGATTTACAGACTGGATACCCTTAGCCCTAAAGGGCTAAATGTGGAGTTCGACCTCAATTGCTTTATTGATTCTGCCTAGGTGGTAGGGAGGTGGTTGAGGGTTGTAGTGCAATACTTTTAATAAATAATCTTTTTAAGGACCAGAATTGGTGTATAGGTGAAGTACTATTCAATTAATAGGATTGTGCTTTTTAGATACTGTTTTTATCTTATGTTGATGTTTTTTATGTATTTTCCTGTTCGGCTGATTGTATTTTTTGTGTATCCTTTGTGCAATTTTGTATGGCCAACCCACCCCGCTGGATTGCTGGATAGCTATATATTTTTTTAAAAAAACACTTTTTTTGAGGTCTTTATTAGTTTATATTAAGCTTGGCAGTATATATATAGCCGTGGCAAGTTGTCCATGATGGTCAGTGCCATTAGTATATATATTCAAAATGGTTTAGATACCTGAACGACATTTTGTTCCCCACTTGTATAGACTTTCATCGTATTTGCGATCCAAGTCGGGCGACTGCCCTTTAGGACTGTGGGTTGGTGCTCGAGTAAGATTATCCTGTGAATGGGATGTTATGGTCGCCACCGCAGTGGGATTGACTGAGCGCCGATTTATGCTGGTGGGGGCATAATGTGGGGTGGATGTATTAGTGTAGCTTTTTACCCCCGTTATGTAGATAAGCCGATTGGCATTAGTTATGCTCACTCCCTATTGTATTGCTTACGTTATTCACCTTTTGGTGTGGTGATGATGGGAAGAGGTTAATTGTGACCCGCCCTCCGTTCTGACATTAGGATGAATGGTGGTAATCACGCCCATCTGCCCCTCGTCTAGATATTATAATGAATGGGGGTAATCACGCCCATCTTCTACTGGGATCCGTTATTGACAGCGTTACTGAATAGGGCGCGGGTCGGCGGGATGACGCTGGCCGGGACTCACCCCTCGCTAAGCTATTAGCATGATTGGCGTTAATCACGCCTAACTCATATGGGGAGTCTTAATGTTATTCACCTCCCAGTATGTTCATTGGTCGGGCGAGGGTAGTCACGCCCAGTCTGTCTGTAGACCGGCTAATGATATTCACCTCCCAGTATGTCTATTGGTTGGGCTAAGGTAGTCACGCCCAGCCTGTCTGGAGACCGGATCTTGGAGGACAAGCACGGCCAGTGATTGGTAGTGCGTAGGTACGATGCTTCTTCGTTGTCCCGCCTATATGATATTTAAACGCTGCTCACCGCCGCGCCGGCTCACCTAGTGAAAGTCGCGCTAAGCGACGAAACGCGTTGGGAGCCGGCGGTTTGGAATATAGGAATTCAGCAGCGTGGGTTGGCTTGGAACATTATTGTGACATGCGTGTTTTAACCTTGTGTTTGTGAGTATTTTATTGGCCATATTAAAAGGAATTTTTAGCTTTGCAATATTGCACTATGGCTCTTCTATTTCCTTATGTATGAGTACACTTTGGAAATCGGGCTGGTCGTATAGATTTACATTGAAGAAACGCAGCCTAGCGCGGGAACCTGATTGGAGGAAGTGTTTGCGCATCTGATGATATTGCTGGCGACCTAATTATTTCTGGTAAGGGTACCAAATCGGTGGGGGATCTGCACAATTGGATATTCGACACTTGTGGTGGATTTTGAATTTCTTTAGAGGACTTTAAAGAGGACTTGAACTAAGCTCTTACTAGCTCTGTGTTTCTATTATAATTTTGGTTTGAGTTATGCTTCATTTTCCTACTGGATACCCACCCTTTAGGGACACTGCTTTTGGATGTCCCGAACGTTATTACTACAGGAAGCGGGGTGTGTGTGACACACAAAGAATAATACCATTTTGTGAATACTCACCAGTAAAATGGATATTATTGGTGTGTCACACACACCCCGCTTCACCCACCCTTTTTGGTATCCTGGTTTTCTCTATTTGGTGAAGCTATAATTTTTACAAGATCTCTCTCTCCGAACGTTATTACTACAGGAAGCGGGGTGTGTGTGACACACCAATTGTCAGAAATCGTCGCTTACCTGGGCACCGTTCCAGCGCTGGTCGTGGGTGGCCGGGTGCGGCGGCTGTGTCTGCTCGGCGGCCGCGCCGGGCAGCGGCTGCTTCTGCCGGCGCGCGCGCGCCCCCTGCTGTTCCGGCCGGCGGCCCCGGCTCCCGTACACGTGCTCGCGCACGCGCGCGAGCACGTTCTGCTTATGTCCTCCGGCGGCGCTGCTCTCAGCGCGGCCGCCGGGGGAAAGTGATTAGCTCAGGTGGGGTGGGGGGAATGCCCTGCAGGGACAGGGCCAATGAGCCCTAGTATTGTTCCTTGGGCCAATGAGCCCAGCTAGAGTATAGTCAGGCCAATCTTGGCCTGGATCATAAGTGCACCAATCACTCTCACCCTCCTCTCTGTCTCTCCCTATATAAGCAATTCCCCCTCAGTTGGGAATTGCCTGTGATAGCGCCTAGAACCTAGTTAGCTGCTAGTCTCTTGTGATTGTCTTTAAACTCCCGTTGCCGACCTTCGCCTGTGTTTGACCATCCCCGATCTGTGTTCCTGTTGCCGACCTTCGCCTGTGTTTGACCATCCCCGATCTGATCTCCTGTTGCCGACCTCTGCTTGATCCTCGACCACGATTTGTCCAACCCTTTTGTACCGCTGCCATCTCAGAACTTCCGTTGCTGACCCTAAGCCTGTTTGGACTTCCGTTATACGCTCAGCGATTGGGCTACTCAATACCACTTCCAGCCACGGGTTCTCCAGGCCTCTGAACAGTAAGACTCCAATCTTTGAGCCATTGAAGTCCTGGGGGCAACCGATCCCGGGCAGGCGTGTTCTGCGTCCCGGCAAGCGGGGGCTCCTATAGGTGAAGCTGGCTGCGGAGATTGGGGGTTGAGGTCTTACCGAGAGGGCTGGAGTTATCTACGTGGATTGTTGTAGAACCCAGAGCGTGACATTATCACAGGCCAAAAAGATGGATGACCTGGTACAGCAGGTGCAAGCTATGGCTACGGCGATAAACCAGCTCGCTCAAAGAGTGGCCACTCAGGAATCTCGTCAGTTACCGGCATCCTCTGTACCACCTCATATCTCAGAACCAAAGATTCCATTGCCTGAAAAGTTTTTTGGAGAACGAGCAAAATTTTCCAATTTTAAGAATGCCTGCGAACTGTATTTCAAGCTGAGACCCATCTCCTCAGGCACTGAGTCCCAACGAGTAGGCCTAGTCATTTCTCTGCTTCAAGGAGACCCGCAGTCCTGGGCCTTTAGTTTACCATCTCATGATTCTGCCCTACAATCCGTTACAACATTCTTTAATGCTATGGGCGTTTTATATGCTGATCCTGATCAACAATCTACGGCAGAGAATAGGCTTCGGGCCTTAAGACAAGGACGGAATTCGGCTGAAGATTATAGTGCTGAATTCCGCCGCTGGGCCATTGAATCGAGGTGGAATGATCCCGCTCTGTGTAGTCAGTTCAGGGTGGGGCTGTCGGAAAGCATCAAGGATGCTTTGGTCAATTTTCCTCCACCCGCAGACCTTGACCAATTAATGCAGGTCTCCATTAAAATAGACAGGCGTCTTAGAGAGAGGGCTAGGGAGAGAGCCAGGGCTCCCACGTCCTTCAGGTCCCTCCAGAGTCTTAGTTCCCCGGCTACCCGTGGGGAGAATACCTCATCTCCTTCCCAGGAAGAACCCAAGCAATTAGGGAGAACCCGGTTATCCCAAGAGGAAAAGCAGCGTAGGCGATCCAAGGGGTTATGCCTATATTGTGGGAACTCGGGACATTTCGCAGGTTCCTGTCCCAACAAGGGGAGACCGGCGGAAAACTTCCGCACCCAGACCAGGTAGAGAGTACTGATCTGGGTGAGTCAGTTTGCAACTCTCGCCAAAATAAAATGTTAGTGCCCTTTGACCTGTCTTGGGGTTCTTCCAAGCAAACAGTTTCCGCCTTTATTGACAGTGGTGCGGCGGGAAACTTTCTGGACAGGAGTATGATCTCCATTTTAGGTATCCCTTTAGTTCCTCTTGAAAGATCCCTACAAGTTTTGGCCATCAATGGGAAGGCCATCCAGGGGGGACCTATAAACACCAAGACCCCACCTCTTCGGTTAATTGTTGGCTCTTCCCACTCTGAGTTCTTAGAATTTTTCATCTTCGACTGTCCCGAGACTCCGGTGGTTTTGGGATACCCCTGGTTACAACTCCACAACCCGGTGTTAGATTGGCGGGTTGGAGAATTGATCAAGTGGAGTGACCATTGTAAAAATCACTGCTTTACTACAGGTCTTAGAAGTGTGCAAGTTTTACCTCAGGGATTACCTCAGCCATACGCAGACTGGGTTGATGTCTTCTCTGAACGTTCTGCGGATACCCTTCCTCCACATCGGTCTTATGACTGCCCTATTGACTTGCTTCCTGGCACGATTCCCCCGAGGGGAAAAATTTATAATCTTACTCTGCCCGAAGAGCAAGCAATGAGGGAGTACATCACCGGAAATTTAAGGAAGGGATTTATTCGCCCCTCTACCTCGCCTGCCGGGGCTGGATTCTTTTTTGTAGAGAAAAAAGATGGCGGCCTGAGACCATGCATAGATTATCGAGCCTTGAATAAGATCACTGTTAAGAACCGATACCCCTTGCCATTGATCGGGGATCTGTTCAATCAAGTCACAGGGTCCCAAATTTTTTCCAAGTTGGATTTAAGAGGGGCTTACAATCTGATTCGCATCCGACAGGGGGATGAGTGGAAAACCGCATTTAATGTGAAAGACGGCCATTACGAATACCTGGTCATGCCTTTTGGTCTTTGTAACGCGCCAGCCGTTTTTCAAGATTTTGTTAACGATATATTCAGAGAGTATCTCGGTAGATTTGTGGTCATATACTTAGACGATATTCTCATTTTTTCTAATTCCTTGTTGGAGCATAGACGTCATGTTAAGTTGGTACTACAAAAATTAAGAGAGAACAACTTATTTGCTAAACTTTCTAAATGCGTGTTTGAAGTCACCACAGTTCCTTTCTTAGGGTATATTATTACCAACCAGGGTTTAGAGATGGACGCGGGGAAAGTTTCGGCGGTTCAGGATTGGGTTCAACCCAAGACCTTAAAAGAATTGCAGCGTTTTCTAGGTTTTGCTAATTTTTATCGGCGGTTCATCAAAGGCTTCTCTCATGTTGTTGCACCTCTTACCAATCTTACCCGCAAGGGGGCCTTTACTGCTAACTGGTCTCCCTCTGTCTGTGAGGCCTTCCAGACCTTGAAGCGGGCCTTCACTTCGGCACCAGTGTTAATTCACCCAGATATTCGTAAGGCCTTCATTGTTGAAGTAGACGCTTCAGAGCTGGGAGTGGGTGCAGTTTTGTCGCAATATTCTGGTAACCCTGAGCGTCTTCATCCATGCGCTTATTTTTCACGTAAATTCAGTACCGCGGAGCAAAATTATGATGTCGGTAATAGGGAACTATTAGCTATTAAACTGGCTTTTGATGAATGGCGACACTGGCTGGAGGGTTCATTACATCCTATAACTGTGTATACCGATCACAAAAATCTTGAATACATTGGGTCTGCCAAGAGATTGAACTCTCGTCAAGCACGTTGGGCATTATTCTTCTCGCGTTTTAATTTTATTATTACTTTCAAGCCGGGTGTAAAAAATACTAAAGCAGATGCTCTATCTCGCATGTTCGGTGAATGTAAGGATCGGGGTGATACTGGTGACCCGATTCTACCTATGGATTGTGTGGTCGGGGCATTACTTCCTGATCTCTCTAACACCTTGGCGCCGTTTCAAGACCAGTCTCCTAGTGATGTTCCCTTGGGATGCCAGTTTGTACCGCCACATTTGCGTTCAGATGTAATTCGCGAATTTCACGATGCTAAAACTGCTGGTCATGTGGGTAACCGAAAAACCTTTATGCTTGCCCGTCGCCATGTATGGTGGCCAACCATGAGACGCGATATTACTGCCTTTATCGACGCTTGTGCTGTTTGTGCTCGAAGTAAAGGGGTTCACAAGGCTCCCAGTGGCGGTCTGGTTCCTCTTGAAATCCCTGCTGAACCTTGGACTCATATTTCTATGGATTTTATTGTAGATTTGCCTTTATCACACGGGAATACTGTCATTTGGGTGATCGTAGATCGTTTCAGCAAGATGGCGCACTTCATTCCTTTGGCTAAACTTCCTTCTGCACCAGAGTTTTCTCGATTATTTACTTCACACATTTTTCGTATTCATGGTATTCCGTGCAATATAGTCTCTGATCGGGGCGTCCAATTTACTTCCCGTTTTTGGAAACATTTCTGTTCGCGGCTGGGTATACAGATCTCTCTTTCATCTGCCTACCATCCCCAGTCCAATGGGCAGACGGAAAGAACTAATCAAACTTTGGAACAGTACTTAAGGTGTTATGTCTCTGATGCCCAAGAACAATGAGCTGAATTTATTGATTTCGCCGAATTTGCTTACAATAATGCGCCTAGTGAGAGTACCAAGATATCGCCTTTTTATTGTAACTTAGGGAAAAATCCTAGAGCTTCTTCCCTTTCAGGGTCACCTTCCAACTTGCCGGCGTTGGAGGAGTGGCTTCAAGAACGGAAGAATATCTGGACACATGTTCAGGAAATTCTTAAAACCACTAGTTTGAGATATAAGAGATTTGCTGATCGTCGCAGGTCGCAGGAACCAGCTCTGCAGGTGGGTGATCTAGTTTGGGTCTCCACCAAAAATATTGCGCTCCGTCAACCCTCTAGTAAATTAGGTCCCAAGTTCATTGGACCTTATCCTATTATCAGGAAGTTGAATAACGTGTCTTTTAAAGTTCAACTCCCACCGACTATGAAAATACCCAATTCTTTCCACGTTTCGCTGTTAAAACCAGCTAAGAACACGCCTCCATCTGGTCCTTCACCGATTCTTGTTGATAATGAGCCAGAATATGAAGTGAATAGGATCTTAGATTCACGTAAAGTACGTAATTCTTTACAATATCTGGTTGACTGGGTTGGCTATGGTCCGGAGGAAAGATGTTGGGTGGCAGCAAGAGATGTGCATGCCAGTGCCCTTGTGAAAAAGTTTCATTGTGACAATCCGGGAAAGCCTGGTAAGGGTCCGGAGGCCCCTCGTGAAGAGGGGGGTAATGTCAGAAATCGTCGCTTACCTGGGCCCCGTTCCAGCGCTGGTCGTGGGTGGCCGGGTGCGGCGGCGGTGTCTGCTCGGCGGCCGTGCCGGGCAGCGGCTGCTTCTGCCGGCGCGCGCGCGCCCCCTGCTGTTCCGGCCGGCGCCCCCGGCTCCCGTACACGTGCTCGCGCACACGCGCGAGCACGTTCTGCTTATGTCCTCCGGCGGCGCTGCTCTCAGCGCGGCCGCCGGGGGAAAGTGATTAGCTCAGGTGGGGTGGGGGGAAATGCCCTGCAGGGACAGGGCCAATGAGCCCTAGTATTGTTTCTTGGGCCAATGAGCCCAGCTAGAGTATAGTCAGGCCAATCCTGGCCTGGATCATAAGTGCACCAATCACTCTCACCCTCCTCTCTGTCTCTCCCTATATAAGCAATTCCCCCTCAGTTGGGAATTGCCTGTGATAGCGCCTAGAACCTAGTTAGCTGCTAGTCTCTTGTGATTGTCTTTAAACTCCCGTTGCCGACCTTCGCCTGTGTTTGACCATCCCCGATCTGTGTTCCTGTTGCCGACCTTCGCCTGTGTTTGACCATCCCCGATCTGATCTCCTGTTGCCGACCTCTGCTTGATCCTCGACCACGATTTGTCCAACCCTTTTGTACCGCTGCCATCTCAGAACTTCCGTTGCTGACCCTAAGCCTGTTTGGACTTCCGTTATACGCTCAGCGATTGGGCTACTCAATACCACTTCCAGCCACGGGTTCTCCAGGCCTCTGAACAGTAAGACTCCAATCTTTGAGCCATTGAAGTCCTGGGGGCAACCGATCCCGGGCAGGCGTGTTCTGCGTCCCGGCAAGCGGGGGCTCCTATAGGTGAAGCTGGCTGCGGAGATTGGGGGTTGAGGTCTTACCGAGAGGGCTGGAGTTATCTAAGTGGATTGTTGTAGAACCCAGAGCGTGACACCAATAATATCCATTTTACTGGTGAGTATTCACACAATGGTATTTTCTCCTCCTGTGGAGGCCCCTCCGCGGAGGGGGGAATTTTTTGGGGACCTCTAGGCCTCGACTGGAGTTCCCAAATCAGAAGCATTTTGACAATTTGATTCTTAAAGAATGGGAAAAGCCTAGCTGACTTCCCGGTGTTCCTCAAGGATGAGATAGGAAGAATCCCTTTCCGGTGGACACAGTGAAGCGCTGGTCGTCACCCGAGGTCGACGCCCCTGTTCTGGGTTTGTCCAACACATCAGTTGTGCACTCACCAGACGCTACCACGCTTAAGGATAGTCAGGACCGACGCCGTGATCATGTGGCGTCTCATGCCTTTGCCGGTGTGGGTTCGGCCTTGCGTCATGTTTGTGCTTCAGCTCTCACGGCTGTGGCTTCCAGGTCGGTAATTAGAGGCCTGCTGGATGGTCCCCATCTTGACCCCGCTAGTGTTGAATTTGCTGCACTTACGCGGTGCGATTTGTTCATATCCTTTATCTTGTCAGCATTGGATGATACAATATGTATGTGTAGTAGAACCTCGGCTTTGCTTGTGGCTATACGCCGGTCGGTTTGGTTGCGCCAGTGGGCGGCTGACATTGCGGCTAAGAAGTCGCTTACTGGGCTACCCTTCCTGGGTATGCGCCTTTTTGGTGATAAATTGGACTGGGTGGCGAAAGGAGGAAGGTTACCACAGCGCAAGAAGCAGCGCCGCCCCTTTCGGGGTGCAGGCTTCTTTAATCCTTCCTTTCGTGGCTCTCGAGCAAGCAGAGGAGTTGCTCATTCAGCGTTCAGAGGTGCTTCCTGGGGCAGGGGCAGAGGTTGTACCCGTCCCAGAACTACCTGGGGTTCCAAACCCAAGTCTGCTGTCAAACCCTCTCAGCAATGAGGGGGCGCCCTCACCCTCGCGGGTGGGGGGACGGTTACAGCACTTCGCCCAGGTCTGGACCCGGGAGGTCTCAGACAAATGGATCCTGGAAGTGGTCTCTTCTGGGTACAAGCTGGAGTTCGAGTTCCGGCCTCCTCACAGATTCCTCAGGTCTCGGGTTCCTTCGGACCCCTGGCCGCGCAGGGGCTTTTTATTGGCAGTACAAAACCTTCTGGACATGGGTGTCATCTGCCCGGTGCCCTCCTCAGAGAGAGTCCGGGGCTATTACTCCAACCTTTTTACAGTGCCCAAAAAGGATGGCTCCATAAGACCTATTCTGGATCTAAAGATTCTCAACAGGTTCATCAGAACCAAGAAATTTCGCATGGAGACTCGTTCGGCCATCCACTCTCTTCGTCCAGGGGATTTTATGACGTCCATAGGCATCAAGGACGCTTACCTTCATGTGCCGATCTTCCCAGGACACCAACGGTTTCTCAGATTGGTGGTGGGAGATCAGCATTATCAGTTTGTGGCTCTTCCTTTTTGGCTGACCTCGGCACCAAGGGTGTTCACCAAGGTGTTGACGGGTATGATGGCCCTTCTCAGAGCCCAGGGCTTTCGCATTGTGCCGTATCTGGACGACCTTCTCATCACGGCATCCTCTCTCGGTCAAGCAGAGCTGGACACCAGGTTGGTGGTGTCAACGCTGGAGAGGTTCGGTTGGGTGATCATCTACCCCAAGTCTTTCCTCTCCCCGTCAAGGGAGGTTTCCTTTCTGGGCATGACTTTGGATACCATTCAGACCAGGGAGTTCCTACCTCAGTCGAAGGTGCAGACGGTTCAAGATTTGATATGTCTTCTTCTGTCCATCCCTCGCCCGTCCATCCGGCACGGGATGAGGCTGGTGGGATTGATGGTCGCCTCCTTCGAGGCAGTTCCTGTTGCTCAGTTTTCACATTAGGCCTCTTCAACTCAATCTGTTATTGGATTGGGACAGATGCCCTCTGTCCTTGGATCAGTCATTTGCAATGTCTCCCCTCGTCCGGCGGTCTCTTCAGTGGTGGCTGGAACCGAGGAATTTTCTGAGGGGCAGATCTTTTCTGGCCCCTTGTTGGGAGACGGTCACCACGGATGCCAGTCTGTCGGGCTGGGGGGGTTTCTGGAAGAATACAACAATATAACAACAATGGTAATAGCACACCACAGTATGAGAAATCAAAAGAATGAGTGCTAATCCTTCCTGGGATCCACATGAAATCCCAAAACACTAGAACAAAAAATAAAGGTTGAAACGATGCACACCACACAAAATGAGATTGTGCTTAATAAAGTGTATTATACAATAAATATATATATATACAAACTTCAGTCAAAAAAGGATACAAATCAGCCAAGTTCATTGTGCAAAAAAAAGTCTGATACATAATCCTCAGGGGTTTAGCAGACCTCGTGAAAAAAGAAAAACTGGTGAATTAACAGTAACATATGATAATCAAGTACAGCTGCCTAGGTAAAATCTTTACCCATAATAATAAGAGGTCATGGCTGTAAAATCTCCTGAGGGTTAGATAGGGAGCTGTTGTCTGTATCTTTTTGGTTAAGGCGTAATAAGAATGCATAAAGATGTTAGTCCAGTACAAACAGCTTGTTCAAATAGCAGTCAGAAATAACAATATGAATATACAATGGAATCACAGCATAGCTGCCTTGAGAAAAGGGCTGACAGCCCTGAAACGTTGGCAATTTCCATGCGATCCTTGTTCTGATACATTGGTATACACTTTTGCCTTACTATGCTGTGATTCCAGGTTTTCAGGTCTTTTGCTCTTCATCCTTTGGTTAAGACTTTTTTCCAGGGGGTCACTCACGTGCGGCCCCCTCGCAAGCCCTTGTTGCCTGTTTGGGATTTAAATTTGGTTCTGTCGGCCCTCCAGGGGCTTCCTTTTGAGCCGGTGCAGGATGTTGCACTTTCTATTCTCACACAAAAGGTTGCCTTTTTGGTGGCTATTACCTCCGTTCGACGTGTTTCTGAGTTGGCGGCTCTGTCTATTCAGGCCCCTTACTTTTAGAGACACCAGGACAAGGTGGTCTTCCGCTTTAAGCCGGATTTCCTACCTAGAGTGGTCTCTGCTTTCCATCTCATTCAGATGTGGTTCTCCCTTCCTTGTGTCCTAAGCCTAGCAATGACAAGGAGAGGGCCCTGCACTCTTTGGATGTGGTTCGTTGTGTGAAGTACTATTTGGTCGCTACTTCTCCTTTCCGTATGACGGACGCCTTGTTGTGGTGCCCTCTGGGCCCAAGAAGGGTTTGGCGCCCGCCAAGTCTACCATTAGTAAATGGATACGTCAGGCCATTGTTGGCGCCTATGCTGCCAAGGGGAGGTATCCCCCTTTTCAGATCACTGCTCATTCTACTCGTGCTGTACTTGATCTTCTGTTCATACTTTTTCCACGTTTTATAAGGTTGATGTGCGGGCCTCAGCGGAGTTTTGCAAGCTGCAGTGGTTTACTTTGTGCATTATTGCCTGTTGGGATCCCCACCCTTTTTTGGACACTGCTATTGGATATCCCACGTGTTATTAATCATTCCGAAGCAGGGTGTGAGACATACTTGGAATAATACCATTTTGTGATTACTCACCTGTAAAATGGGTATTACAAGTATGTCTCACACCCTGCTTCGTCCCACCCTGAGTTGTATCTTGGATCCTCTTTTTGTGAAAATTTTTTCTCATAGATTTTATTGGCTCTTCCAGGTCCCCTTACTGCTTTCCTATACTGGGGAATGTGTGGGAGGTCCTAGGTATTTATGGACTGGGAGGGGCTTCTTTTTTTCTAGTCATCTCTGCAGAAGTTTGCCCTCTACTGGACTATAACCCACGTGTTATTAATCATTCCTAAGTAGGGTGTGAGACATACTTGTAATACCCATTTTACAGGTGAGTAATCACAAAATGGTATTTTTCTTTTTTTTTTTTTTTTTTTTACTGTGAACTGGTAAGGGATCTATGTTTGAGACAGAATCGGAATATCTCGGGATATATCGTATCGTCATACGTGTGTCGTGATACGTATCATATTGCCAGATTCTTGCCAATTCACACCCCTATTGAGAAGGGTGTTGCTCCTAATTAAAGAGAAATAAAGAAATAAAACCTGAGATTTTAACTATTCCAGGTGTTGTTGGTGAAGGTAATCTTATTGGCCAAACTAAGGGGGTCTCACCCAATCTGTGATGCCCCAGGGGGAAGTGGAAAGTGGATGATCTGTAGTACTGAGTCCTTCTACTGGCAGCTTCACTTGGTCCAGTCCAAAAGACTCATCCTATTATTATTATTGTGACCTGAATTCTTGGGGCATCCCAAATTCTTGTGCATTGGAGAAGCTGATCCCTACAGCGATACTTTGCTGTTTCATGGCGTCTATACACAGCGAGCGCCCGGCACTGCGGGATTCCCTCTCTTCCTTGGATAGATGCGATGCATTAGTTCAGGATCATAATTTTATTTTGGCAGCGAGGCGCATGGCGTTTAATCATGGAGCCTGGAAGGAAATGTCGCTGTGATCGGGAGTTAGCGGAGGGCGGATTATTTATGTTCTTTTTCTCTTCAGTAAACAGATGCTGGGAAATCGTTGCCATAAGTGCTGCAAAAAACCCTGCCCCTGGCTCCCCTCCATCCACCACCCTGTAAACTGTGTGTGAAATACCTCTCTGGTGATTTCCAATAAACCGGCAATATGGTGTCTGACCAGATTCAGGTCAAGGCAGCTTCTATTTGGAAGGGAGGCTTTTTAAGGAGGACCTACACCCTTGCTTGCAGCCCTGTGCCAGGGGAGGTGACACCCAACTAACCAAACTTACCCCCTCACCTAACCTTTTGCTAGTTGACTTGCATTTGACGGGGGACAGAAAACGGATGCACACAGATGACTGCTTCACTGCAGTGTGCAGCACTTTTCCGCTCCCCCAGCACACAGAGCTCCATGCCCAATATTGGCCTCATAGAGATCTCTAACAGGAGGGGCATCCAAAATCAGCATGTCCCAGGGGGAATTGTTTAATGGGAAACCCTTAAAGTGCCCCTGAGGCACCCTAATCGGGGGTGCGCGCTGTGTGAAACCAGATTGCCGAAGCCAACTCACCTTTTCCCGGTCAATGCGCTTGTCCAATCAGCACATTAGGAGTTGCTGACGTCACGTCGTCTAAGGGCAGCGTCTCCGAGCGCACTGACGGTCGCATCCCCAGCTTCCCTCTTAACAGGCAGTGTGCCTGCGCCGGCCATACACAAATGCCTAGCGTGGGCACACGTCCTGCTAGAGGGATAGCGGGGATGCATCTCACGCATGCACCGTTGGACCGGGAAACAAGGTAAGTGCATGGAGTGACCTGGGGGGTTTCAAGGGAAACGATCGGCCCAGGAATCTTATAGATTCCTTGGCCGATCGCGGTGGGTTTTGGTCCACTTTTAAGCGGAGCACCATCCTTTATATCCCCTTTCCCAGAATGAGTACCTTGGGTGATGCTGCCGGCTCGCCCGTGGCCCAGTTTAAAAAAAAAATGTTTGCCACTGCCAAAGCTGGGGGGGTGCACGTGCCCCGGGTGCAGCAGGTCAGGGGGGCACCGAAGGGGGTCCTGAGCACAGGTGGGGGGGCACCATTTGGAATCTTTGGCCCGGGTGTAGCAGGTAAGGGGGTGCCATTTGGAATCTTTGCCCCGGGTGCAGCAGGTCAGGGGGGCGCCAAAGGGGGTCCTGAGCACAGGTGAGGGGCGGCCATTTAGAATATTTGCCCCAGGTGCCAGAAAGCCTAGCTACTCCTCTGGCCAAAGCCACTCCCTCTGTCAGTGAAATCGCAGATTGGCTGGTCCCTAAACTCCCGGGTGACGTGTGCCAGTGCTCACGCTCCCAAGCCAAGCCTACGCGAATAGCTATGCACGAAGGTGCACACAGCCACAAGGATGCCAGGGATGCTGCCAATGGGGAGCGCAGTGTCTCGGGAGTCCAGTAAAGCTGAGTTTACTGGTGACCCCGGGGGATTCACACAGCGGGTTAGGCATCCCGGTATAGGATGGCATAGGGCAGGCTAGCGGAGTCCAGAGTTGGGTGCAGAGGGTTCGTCAGCTGCTTTAAAGTGATTGAATACCCAATGAGCTGATCTGTCCAAGCAACTATTCTTAAAGTGGACCAAAACAGACATAGCCTCTATAAGACACTAAGATCAGGCCGTGCTGCATTCCACCCCTGGGGTATCCCAAATTCTGATGCCCCTCTGTGTGAACCCCCCAGTTGCCTGATATGTTTATCTCGCCAATAAGCCCACAGCACATGCGTGACCGGCGGCATCACTCGCATCCATCTCGGGCTGTGCGCGACCTCGCCCATTGTAACTGAATGGATGGCGTGCCCCCGCCATACAGGGGATGCCATGTGCCAATGGTGTGGGGGGCTAGGATTCTGTTCCGCTTCTCCTGCCAGAAAGCGGGCAAATGGTGGAGTTTCACACAGCAGGGCATCCCAATGCTGGATGCTCCAAGAGGACAACACCCAGGAGAGTGAAAATCCCAGGTTTCGATCCACTTTAAAGCTGGATTGTATATTGATCTAGACCCAAACACAGGGTCATACTTGATAAAGAAGACCTGTACTGAGGAAGGATACAGGTCTACTTTAAAGCAGACCCCAGGGGTGTAAGCCTGTTTAATGCAAAACCTGTACTGAGGTAGTGTGTGGGTAAGTTTTTAAATAGAGCTTTGTCGAGAACAAGTGTAGGTCCACTTTAAAACAGTACTAAATAATGTACATCTACTTCGAAGAAACCCCCACCTGGCTGGCACTTGTGCATTTATGGCCAGTGGCCGCATCTCTGGGCTGAAGCGTGCTCTGGCGCCCAGCCAGTCAGATGGTGGCAGGGGCAAAACTCAGGCTACAGGGAGCCCAGGGAATGCTGCCAGCAAATGTGCTATGTCACCCGCCAATCGCCAACTTGCTCCTCCCTGGAACCCTATTGGCCTCTCAACAGCCACATGAGACACAGGAGCTTAAAGCGGACCTTCACCCTGGATAAGAGTCTATTTTATGTTTCCCACACCCTGTACATACAGATTGCTCACATTAAAAATCATCCTACCTGCATCTACTGCATTTTCTGAGCTTTTAAACATCTAAGATGGCGGCCCATGGAGTCTCAGGCTTCCTGCAGACAGGATGTGTCTTCTGACTGCTGCTCTGCATTCTGGGATTGTTGTCCTGTTGTCCTTTTCCTGACCCCAGCTCTGCTCTGTCTATGCAAAGCATATATATATATATATACCCCGCCCCCTGCACTTCCCACCCCTCCCCTCTCCTCAATATGGAATGCTTCTGAGGCAAGATGGCGGCGCCCCTATCCTAGAGTCCTGAACAGAGTTGAAGCCCAGTGGGGGAAATGATAGTAAGTGACTATAACCTTAAAATATATTCATTTTAGATGCTTGGGAATATTTTTTAAAGGGTTTGGGCTTTTCAATAAATGATGATGAAAGTCCGAGTTTAATACAACCCAGTTTTGGATGCACCAGGGTGTTCAGCAGACCTTTCCGTTCTTTGTGTCATAACAGGAATGTCCACATGGTGGTGCCATAACCACAGTGAATACTATCAGTATTGCCTAGGATTCCTATGCTTGGTAAATGAGCACATAGTTATCACATACAGCGCTGGCATCCCAGACTGGTGTGATGATTATATTACACAAAGCTGTCTTTTAAAGTGGACCAAAACCCACGGCCAACGGCCCTGTAATTTATACGTTTCCAGGGTTGCTTAATTCCCTACCTAGGGACCTAGGAAACACCTAGGAAATACTAAAGATACAAGCAGCGCTGCATTCCAACGGGACAACAATGCCGGCGGGGGGGGGGGGGGGTGGGGGGTGGAGGGGACATTCTAAAGAATGCATTTGTGATGCTATTTGGGGCTCTGGGCTGGTTTTGCTAATCCATGTGTTTGGAAAAATGTCCAGCACTGGAAAGCGGCCCCCATAAATCTTGCTGTTTATTCCTATCGTTTAAAAACAAAGTGTATATAGAAACAAATGCATCCCAATCAGTTACATTTCCAGGGTCCCCTGTTTGAGGTTGCTGAAGAGTTGAGTATAAGCGTGATTCCGGGGGCTTCTCACAGCATGGCATCCCAAATGGAGATGCCCCATAAAGAAAGAGTTTTATAGACATTATTCTGATGGATTCTTAACTTTAAAATGGACCTACACCCTCCCTCGGAAACTTTCACTCAGAAACAGCCCTTCGCCGTTCCTTAGAAGAAAGCCTCCAATGCCTCGTTGCTCTTTGCTCCCACTGCAAGGGGTAAAAAAAGGAGAAATACGGAGCGGGGGGGGGGGGGGGGAGAGAAAGTGTGGGGTGAAAAAAGAGACAGAAGAAAAGAGGGGTGAAAACAAGAGACAGAGGGAGAAAGGGTTGAAAAGTGAGAGGGGGATGAAAAAAAATCATGAGAGAGGGATGAAAAAAGAGAAAAGAGAAAAAAAGAGACAGGGAGATAGGGATGAGTAAAAAGGCAGAGGGAGAGAAGAATGAAAAAAGAGACAGGAAGAGAGGCGTGAAAAAAGCGAGGGAGAGAGGAATGAAAATGAGACAGGGAGTGAAGGGATGAAAAGGGAGACAGAGGGAGAGAGGGGTGAAAAAATAGACAGGGGAAGATAGGGATGAGTAAAAAGACAGGGGAAGAGAGGGGTGAAAAAAAGAGACAGATCAAGAGAGAAGTAAAATGAGACAGAGGGAGCAAAGGATGAATAAAGAGGCAGAAGTAGAGAGGGGTGAAAATTAGAGACAGAGGGAGCAAGGGATGAAAAAAGACAGAGGGATAACGAAGTGAAAAGGAAACGGGAGGGAATGAAGGGATGAAAAAGGAAACAGCGGGAGGAATGGGTGAAAAAAGAGACAGAGGGCGATAGGGATGAGTAAAGGGATAGAGGGATGAAAAAAGAGACTGAGGGAGAGAGAAGTGAAAAGGAGACAGAGGGAGCAAAGGAATGAAAAAGGAGATAGAGGAATGAGTAAAAGAGAAGAGGGAGAGCAGGATTAAATAGGAGACAGAAAGAGCAAGGTATAAACTAAGATGCAGAGGAAGAGAGGGGTAAAAAAGACAGAGAGATAGGGCTGAGTAAAGAGACAGAGGGAGAGAGAAGTGAAAAGGAGACTGATGGAGATGACAAAGGAAGAGAAGGAATGAAAAAGGAGACAGAGGATGAGAAGGAATGAAAGGAGACAGAGAAAGAGAAGGAATGAAAAAGAAGACAGAGGAAGAGAAGGAATGAAAAAGGAGACAGAGGAAGAGAAGGGTGAAAAAAGAGACAGATGGAGTGAGGGGTGAAAAAGAGCAAGGGATAAAAGAGAGAGGGATGAGAAAACACAGTGGGAGAAAGGAATGAATAAAGAGACAGAGGGAGTGAGGAGTAAAATTTAGACAGAGAGGGCGAGTTTAGTGATTGTCAGTATAAAGCTGGCCTCTCTCTCTGCTATGAATTATTAATGTGTGTGTGATGCTGGCCGCTCCATTGATCACACTCCCCCCCCCCCCCCCCCCACCAGCATCTCTACAGCATAGTGCGCCGCTATCGACTCCAAGCCTTCAATAGCTGGGCGGCCTGCGTTCTCCCCTAATGGATTATTCCATCTCTCTGTGCCGGCTTTTATTGGCACTCGGGACATTTAATTACCATCCGG